>VXBW01003767.1:119163-283296 GCA_013400375.1 Thinocorus orbignyianus
AAAAGTGAAAATGAAAATGTGAAAATGTGACACGGTTCTTGAATCTGAATGTGTCCTCACCAGTTTCTCCCTGGCAGGACACAAACATCTGTGCCACAACAGCCTCTGCACTACTTAAATCCCATTTAGTTTAAAGCCCTCGGTGAATTTCCCTGGTACATCCACTTAAGACCAGTCATTCAATTTTCCCCGGGCAGCAAAGTTGACTTAAGCAGATTTTGCTCCCCTTGCTGATGATTTCCACTCCTGTGACTTCCCACCAGCTGCACTGATAATAACACCGCAAAAATAAAGCATTCATTTTAAATAGTATAAATCCACCAAGGCAGTTGAGAAGAGAGAATGAGTGGCAGGGTACTGGAGTCACTGACATCAGCCTTGCTGCCAGGGGAAATAAAGACGGAGAAATAATCCTGTGCTGACGGGGTGTGAAAAGCAGACCCCAACACTTGGCTGGGGTTTCGAAAGAAGCTTTGAGAAGTACGGAACAAACCACACACCTACTTCAGATCTGGCCTTTCACCCGTGTGGAAGATGCTCAGGCCTAAGTGCAACGAGCAGCTCAAGTGGAAAAACAAACCACGGAGGTGGCTAAACTCAGGAGTTTGACGGATTAGGGTTTAAATGATGAATTTTCAGAAAACTGGCAAGCTGTGAACACGGTGGACTGGTACATCTGTAACACCCCCCGTCATTAACGAAGAGACGAGAGTGATGATGGTTCACCGGAACAAATATGCAAGCTGAATCACCCCGGCCTCATTATAAATCAGTCTTTCAATCAGATACAGTCAACATTAGCAGAAGCCATCTCTCTTTATATACAGAATAAACTTATAATTTTTAATTTCCGGTGGCATTAATCTGGCAGTTGTCACTAGGGGTAAAATGAAAGCAAAAATGATTTAAGCAAATGCCTTTGAAAATTACAAGATTTTCCTTCTCTCTCTGTATGTATTCCCCGTGACATGAGCCTCAGCTTATTCCCTTCAACCTTGTCAGTTTTCATCACTGTTAAATCTCAGCAGAAACTACAGGTTTAATCAAAACCAAACAATCTTCTCAGTTGGCAAAAAGTGCTGCGATTTTTTTTATTTTTTTATTTTTTTTGTGTGCTGGAGATCTTTGTTTTTGAAGAGTTTGCAAACCTTTAAAAAACACGGTGTCTAATATCCTTCTTGAGTAACACTCCAACATGGTGTTACAAATTAACGTGGAGTTCCAGAAGCACTCACATTAGCACAAAATGAGTGCATCATAATTAGCATTATTACCATAAATACCAAAGGAATTAATAACGATCAGGGCGATATTTTAAAGCATTCTTCATTATCCTGTGTATTGTTTGTAAAATTCCAGGATGACGATAATTACTGTAAAGCTTCTCTTTGGGCAAGGTTCTTTTCCCAAGGGAGGGATAGCCCAAAGCTAAACGCTTCTGACGTTCCTCTGAAATCTTCAAAAACGGGATTAGGACACTTTGCACATGCATTAGCTCAGAGACTGCTTTCCCCACTGGGTGAATTTCAACAGTGGGCCTCATAGAAGCAAAAAACGCCAAGAAATAGGCATTCATGATGAAATTCATTTTTCCTGAACTTCTGGATGGCAGCTAGAATAGTTCTTCAGAGTGTATTGTTGCTAGGTTTGTGAGAGGTGAAGAAAGCTCAAGCATGCCTTAGTGAATTCCATGCAAGTATGTTTACTTGCTCAGTAATTAAAAAAAAAATTCAAAGTGTATAGCAGAGAATCTTTTCAGCTGAAAACCCATTTGAATTTTTGATTTTTCCTAAGAACGAGGTCTATAACACTATCATGCTTAACCTTCTTCAGGGGAACACTTATGAAATGCATTAAAAAAAAAGAAAATTATGGCTCTTCAGTATGTTAATATTAGCAGCATGGGCTGCCTTTCAACTACTTATATCACCTTAACACATCGCCTTTGATTTTAGACATATATTGCTTAGGAAAGATAAGGCTTTTGAAGGGCTGAAGTCTGTAAGAGACATTATTCCTGATTTTTTCTCCCACGATGAATTTCAGGCACACAGGGTAACAAAATCGTATAACAGATATGGAGAAGAAAAGTTTATAAACATGATTTACATCAAGATAAATCTGCTGCTTCTTTGGACAGTGTAAATCCTTTGATTTTTAAGAGAGACAGCTTTGCAGAGGTACTGACTATAAAAAGAAGCCAGTTATGAAATTTTAGTCTGAATTTTTGTAGTTTTCCATTTCTTCTTCCTACCCATCTTATTTCCAGCATAAAACAGGGCAGCCAGCGCAGTTCCACACTCCTCGTCCAGTCCTGGATCCATTCCCACACCCTTAACGAGCTGAGAAAGTTTAAAACTAATCAAAGAAAGAAAAAAAAGAAGCAATCAAAGATCACCTCCCAGGACGTGAGCTCCCTGCTTGACTAAACGATGCAACTGTTGGAGCTCAAAGGCTGGCAGAAGGGAATGGGTGGGAATGTCTGGTTGGGGAGAAGGGGGAACTAAGGGCTCACCAACCTCCCTCTAGCAAAATGCTCAGGGCACAAAATAATCACAAGCAAAGCAAAAACCAATCCATATCAATCCATTCCCATGGAAAAGAAACCTTTAGAATAGAACTTTTTTTTTTTTTTTTGTCATAATCATCTTTGTAGAAGCTTTAAAAGCCTCAACTCTCAGTTCAGTGCTTTGCTTTTTTTGTCTTTTATTTTTTTCTTTCATTTTTACATTTTCTCTTTAGCACCAAATATTTGAAAACACTAAACTTAAAATTTCCAACCTATCTAAATCATAAATGCTTAAGTCATTGCTGAAAACAAAATTTGACTTCCCACTTACTTAGACAGCTTTAGAAACTTTATGCTCAATTGTATGCTAACATTTAATTTGGAGATGGAATTTTCTTCATGCACAAGTTCATGCACGAGTGTTATAAGCTTGGAGGCAGTTGATAACTTTGTGTTAGAATTTCTGTGAGGAAATATCCTTTTTTTCTTTCTTTTTCCTAGGGAAGCATTTTTTTCTGGTGGAAAGAGTGAAAATGATGGGTCCCTGGTTGCTCACCTAGAAGACTGCTATCAGTTTCAGTTTTTACATGAATGGTCCAAGTTCCTGGACCATTTGCTGCTTTCAGCAGGGACAGGAAGACTAAGCATCCGTGGCTCTTTGGCAGTGAGGCTGAAAGGATGAAAGACTCCTATCAATTTTCCTCGCTCTTCGGGGAGAAAGCAAAACTCGCGAGAGCCTTCGATCTGGTACTTAGAACAATGAAAAATCCCTGTTCTTTTCCACTGAAATAATTCTTTTTTCCAAGGTTCTTTTTTAAAACTTTTCTCTTCTTTTGATCGCATATGCTTAAGCCTAGGACTCTAAGGCGTTTTTGCTGCTGGTGACCCCTACTTGAAGGCAGATTTTACTGGGGGTTATAAAGTTCTGGTGAGAATGGGCCTCCCTCACTTTCCCTGAGGTTAGAGCTGCCTCTGCTCACAGCTCTGAGTATTTCTGTAAATGCAAAGCAGGTTTCTGTACAATGCTTTAGGCCCCAAGTTATGACAGCAATAGTAAAGCTTCGTGCTGATTCTCTGCATAGAGTAGAAGAAGAAAAACTACAATAGATTTAGGCAGAAAATCTGTCCTCATAACGTCTTTGAAACTGGAAACTAAGAGTATTCTTTAAAAGCACGGATTTTTCTATGATAAAATCAACATGGGCTTTTAAAAAGGGCACGTAGCGATAGGGTGAGGGGTAATGGTTTAAAAATGGAAGAGGGGTGACTTAGATATCAGGAAAGAAATTTTCACCATGAGGGTGGTGAGACACTGACCCAAGTTGCCCAGAGAGGTGGTGGATGCTCCATCCCTGGAAATATTCAAGGTCGAGTTCAACAGGGCTTTGAGCAACCTGGCTTAGTGGGAGGTGTCCCTCTCCCAGGGCAGGGGAGTGGAACTGGGTGATCTTTATGATCCCTTCCAACCCAAACCATTCTGTGATTCTATGATTTCGTGATTGCTTTGAAGTGTTAGCTCTATTTTAAGTGCTTATTTCATCTATGTAAACATGAATTCCCTCAGCCCGGAGCTGATGAGAAGCGATAGTGATACAGGGATCCTTTCCTCATTGCAATACGTTTCTGGCATTGGAAATTTTTGGCTTGTTAGGCTTTATTGATTATGTCCCAGAAAGGGAGGGAGGGACTGTAGGTGAGGAAAGGACACTATTGACTGAATAACATTTTAATTAGTGGGTATGGTAGGAATAAAAGCAAGAAGTTGGGAAGAAAGATAAACCATTAGAAAAGTGCCAGTCAGGGAGGTTCAAAAATTCTTTTCATCAAAAGTGAGGGGAAGAGGTGTAAAGGTCTTGATATTCCCTCATGTTACTGTGACTGGTGTAAAGTAAATTTATGGCACATTGAGAGGTTGTATATGATTATATTTTGGCAACTTCCATTAAACTAATGCTTCTTGGTAAGTCATTAAGTATTAGGTACACTGCAAAATGCCTCTGTTTTTCAAGCTGGCATAAATATTGCATTAATTAAATCTATTAAGAACATTGAAATGATATTTCATTAACTAATATCCCTTATTAGAGTAATTATGACTAATTATAGTTATTAGACTAATAGCCTTAGTGCTCAAGCACAATGCGTTACAGAAGGTTAAGAGGCCTATGACAAATTGAAAATCAAAAGTATGATCAAACTCTTCTTAAATATTTTACACACCTTTATATGTTGGTAGCTATGACAGCAAGAGTTTCATTTGTTGCAACTCACCTCACACAGGGAGAGAAGACAAATTTTTACAACTCGATAGTGATTTTAGGTGCCCAACAGGAAGTGATATAAAGACCTGGATTTTTAGATCATAGATTCTCACCGGTGTGAAAAATTAACCTCCCATACATCTTACTAAAAGAAAGCTGCATAATTTAATCAAAGTTTTCTGCAGAGAAGAGTGACATTTTAGAAAGGTGAAATTCCCACTTACATTAAAAGGTTGTGTTTTGCATGTAGTTGCACTATATTGCAGAAATGCTGACCTCACCTATAGAGAGCTCTGAGGAGTTCGAAAACTCATGTTAATATCTCAATATCTGGTAGAACAAGAATGACTAAATAAGTTGCAATGCTTGATCCTTGAATCCTGTTTTGGGAGAAAGCCAACACCTTGCCAGAGAGTCATTTTTTTTCCCCCTTTTTTTTTAAGGAAAAAACCTTACAGAGGTTTTTTGCAGCCAGAGAAATGGGTTAAGTTTCTTGGGGGCTGAGCTGCAAAAGTCAACAAGATATTACATGAAGTAGAGCTCTCACATGCTCATGTAGCTAGAATGTGATTGGGATTACCAGCTGCATTTTAAGAAAATACATGCAGAAATGACTCAGTCTTATTCAGCTCTTGAATGGACAGTCATAAAGGACTGACTACGTTCAGAAGATTTATCAGTTTTGGATGTTGGGTGGGTAGAGATGACCAGGTGTCAGAAAAAAGAAACAGAGAATTCAAATCCTATATGATCTGGGGAACTCAAGGGGCAAGAATCTCAGAGCTTGCATAAAGTTAGAATTTTGCATCTAAAGTGAGTACTTTTTTCAGGCGACAAACTCCAGAGAGGGATCCAAAACAGGCTTGGAAATCTGAATAGTGTAGGAAGAGTGTCCTTGGAGGGAGGTGCTGTAAAGGATGGCTGGCTTTAAAAAGCCTAAAACATTTTCCATGCCAGAAAGAGCACTGCCATTTTGATCACAGCTTCTGAAGGTTTGGACATAGCCAATAAGCAATAACACTAGTTTTAACAATAACTTAGCTATCGAGTCAAATATATTTTTCAAAACTTATCAGTGACATTTTGGAGTGCAGATGACAAAGGTTTTATTTTTATAACGTTGCTGTCATGTAGCAAGATAGAGTCATCATTATCTACTCATGCCAAATGTACAGAGTAAAATATTTTAGATATTTGACTCAAAGAGATAGTTTCTTTTAATAACTGACCTTACTTCTCTGGGGGTTGGCTCTGGCAAATCTTTATTGATTTTTTTTTTTTTTTTTGTACAGTTGATTCAATAAACTCAGTTCTTCATTTGTTTGTTTGCTTTTTTTTTTTTTTTTTTTTCATATTGTGACATCTGAGCTTCTTCGTTTACCTTGTTATCTCCTAAATAGAACTTCTATGATTGTGCAGACTCTTTCTTTCAACAGAGTCTGTCATAATGCTCCAATCCTCCCCAAGTTTTCACATCTCATTCCTGTGTAATCTCCTAAAACATGGTGTGTGTTCCTCATATCATAACAACTATACTGAGCTGCCAAACCCTCTACTTAGATGCCTGGAAGGGAAATTGCATGTGTTATTAATCAGGAGCTGGCATGTTCTTTCACGGCCACTTGTGTTTAAGCCACAGCAGAAACGTACCATATAAAAGAGCTCAGGGCTGGGAGATGAGAACCCTGTGACGAAATGGACATCTCTTTCTAGTCCTCATTGTGAGGACTTATGTTGTGAAGCACAAAGAATGACAACCCAAGCATGTTTTTTAATCCTTGGCAAGTTCATTGTGGTTCCTGACGCTTTCTTACTCTTTTCTGAACCCTGCAGGTCTTTGTCTCCATCCTATTTCATGATAGCACCTTTGGCAATAGCGATGGGCTTCTAAAATTTGCACAAGCACAATATTAAGGATGCCCAATACTAGAAATTAAAAAATATCTGAAGGAAGTTGCTGATACAATTTGCTCTTTCTGCTCTTTCCCATCATAATTTCAACTGTTTGTGCTCGGGGTTTTATAATATATTTTAATGACATATTTTTCATCTGCCTTCAATCTCACTCAGCATTTAGGATGAAATTTGATATGAAGACACCCTGCCGTGGCTAACATCTGGAGTATCACTCTTTGTTGAAGAAACTGGGAGAAATTTAATGAGTGGGCAGAGGGTGGCTAGTTTTCAGGTCCTTGCTATCAAAAAGAGAAATTCAGGAACATCTCAAAGAGAGTACAAAAAAAATTTACCTATAGAGGAAAAAATTGTTTATTTCTCCTTAGTTTTATTTTGAAAAATGGATGAATCATTTTGACTGTAATTCACAGCCTGAGTACGATGCCTGTGGAAGTCAGGAGTGGTCCCAGTTTAGGAATTGCCTCCTGTAGCACTTTATGTTGGAGAACATTACAGACACAGAATTTTCTCCCACGATTTCACCCTGGCCCCAAATGTCCCTGTTGAATACAAGTAAAAAGCAGGGATGGATGGGAAAGAGCAGAGCTTGTACAACAAAATTCTGAGTGAGACTTCAGAACAACCTTAAAGGGTTAGTTTAGGCATTTTTTTTTTGTTTGTTTTTAAGTTTGCTTTAACTTAAGCAAGAATATGGTGTATTATACTAACCAGGCATTCATTTTCAACCTCCATCAATGCTGCAGTTATTTATTTTTGCTTTTCTCCCCTGATTCTGTCCCAACTGTAAGGTGTAGAATTGCACCCTGCAATCTACAAGATTAATACCCTGAATAAAACACTAAAAGAGTATTTTTTAAAAAATAAAACAAACAAACAAAAAAAGTGAGATACAAAAATTCTACTCAACTCATTTACCTTTTGACGCAGTGAACACCAATGGTTAGCAGTCCACAACATCACCTCTTGTGAATATATGCAAAACTAGAGGACTTTCCAGGTACCCAATGAAAATTGACTGGGTTTTTTTGGTTAACAATTCAGTGCTTTCATTCATCCCAATTCTACTATCCAGTTCTGGCAAGTTATTGTGATTTAAATTACCACTTTGTTCTGGCATCCCCTCTTTTTTCATCTTGATCTTTGACAGAGCCTCATCTTCATTACTTGCAAAGAATAGCTTCAGGGCAGGTGTATATCTACCAAGTGTAGTAAAGAATGTTGGGAAGAACTAATTTGCTTTTTCTGTGATACTGGTCCTCTCGCTCCCTGGCAATCTAGTTTAAAATTGGTTCTTTAATTAAAAGCTGGTCAAGGAAGGATGCAGAGATAACTCCACATGCTCAGATCTTGCCTTCCCCGTATTCAACATGCCAAAAATCCAGTTTCATTGCTGTCCACAAAAGCAATGTGAATCTGACCAGATGCTTCTCTTTAAGTTAATTATCAGTGACTGAGTCTGCTTCAGCGTTTTACTCCAGACTGAGGGGACATCTTTGAAATAAAGGCTCCAATAGCGTCCATATTCTGCTCTTTGGCTTGCTTCACAAACTGGTATCAAAGCACAAAAAAATAGGTTTCCTTCAGATGAAACCAAAGTAGAAAATACGGTCTGGGTATCCAGGCATCTCTGCTAAGAGTATTTCAACTTCTGTTCCCAGTGGCAGAGCTGGCCTTGTCCATAAAACTCCCTGAAATACGTGTAATGTGGTTGCCAGTACTCAGCAACAAGTGGTCTGCCAGTAGAATTGTAGAATCATAGAATAGTTTGGGTTGAAAAGGATATTTAAAGGCCATCTAGTCCAACCCTCCTGCCATGGGCAGGGACATCTTCAACTAGATGAGGTTGCTCAGAGCTCACTCCAACCTGTCCTTGAATCTTTCCAGGAATGGGGCATCTACCACCTCTCTGGGAAACCTGGACGAGTGTCTCACCACCCTCAGAGTAAAAAAATTCTTCCTAATATCTAGTCTAAGTCTTCCCTCTTCTGGTTTAAAGCCATTTTCCCTCATCTTATGGCAACAGGCCCTGCTAAAACGCTTGTCCCCCTGTCCCTTGTGCTACACTCCTTGCTCACCTAAGCAGAATTAATTCCAGTGCGTCACCCTTCCCTGGGATATGAAGAACTAAGGTTATGAGCTCTTTAAAAACATCTGGCATCTGGGAAGCTATGTGTTTTTCCCAGTAACCTAACTGCGAGCTTAAATTTCTGTGGCCAAGTGGACTGTGTTCAGCAAAACATGGTCATTCTTGCCAAAAAGCCCTCCACCAGCCAAGATATTAGAAGTAACCACATAATATGGAAGGAAACCATAAACCTGGGGTTCATTGCAAATTTCTAGCCATGCACTTGCTTCTATGACATATTAAACTGAATTAGCTGGAAAAATGATGAATATAAAGTAGTTGCCTGGGTTTTTTTTCCTAACTAGGTCTTTTCCTTTGTATCAGTGAGACTATTTTCCTCCTCTCTCTGTAAGCTTTCAGCATTTGCACTTCAGATTGCCTTTGAAGACTCTTAATTTATGTTTTATCTAACATAATTTTATTTTCCTCTCTGCTTCACCAAGACTGGTTTTCAGTTTCTTCCTGGCTTGAATGACTGCTTCGATTTGTCAGTTAATCATGTTATTTTTATTTTCCTTTCTGCTTCATTTTCAAACATGCAACTGTTCAAACTGCTAAGTCTGATAACAAGTTATCATCCACATATATCCTATATGTGTCTTCCACTGCTTTTACTGTCTGAACCACAGACGGGCTCAACTCCCTTGCCTAATTCTAATGTTCTGTTGATTACAGTGTCGAGACTAGTAGGAAACAGGGCTGAAGACACTGGAGAAGCTGAAAGAATTTTCCTACATTATGTTTCTCTCTGGAAGACCCGTATGACATCCAGCAGCACTAATGAGGTGGCTATTGCACTCTCAGACCTTGTTCCCAGTTGATCTGCTGCTGGGAAATTAAATATTTGGGCATCTACTAGAACAGAGTAGCTATACTCAGTGAAATGGATAATCATTTCAGATTATTATAGACTTTTATTTATCCCTTAGACTTCCATGAAAGGAGGTATTACATATATCCTAGTTTATCGAATACCATTCTCAAAGAAATAATTTTTAAATCAATAACATTTAGCCAATCTCAGTGAGAATCTAGGGCCAAGTTAATTAATTGAAGTATCTCTTCTGTTGTTAGCTACCTTAGACAGATTGCTGTTGTCTTTAAGTAAACTTTAAATAATATTTGATTTTATGTTTCCCCTTCATCACATAACACAATCATTTTACTATCTTTATCAGCTGACAAATACTTGAACTATTATTTACTCCAGATTAAGGGGGCATATCACTGTTATTAATTCAAAATCTTTTGGGTAAATGTTCAGGAGTGTGCTGGGGTTCTGGATCCTTATTTGTTATTGATCTACTAAGACTTAAAGCGGTTTTCGGAATCCAGTTACAGCCCATTTTAGGCTTCAAGTAAATCATTCCTTGCTCTAGTGGCCTTCAGAAAGTCTGAAGAATGATACTTTCATATTTCCATTTATGTAAATCTGTAGATGGTAATTTATTTGGTGGCTCACATTTCTAAGGCATCTCTTGAAAGCTGTGGGTGTTATTTTTATCTCCAGCAGGTTCATCTATAATATTGTCCATTAAGAAGTCTAGCTGCCTGAGAGCACCCACAAATCATGTAATTTAGCTTCTCAAGCTTCAGTCCTTCTGACATATACGTGCTTAGTTTTTTTCACATGGAATTGTCCCACTTATTTTAATGGGAGTATTTAAGATGTCATCAAGGCAGGGGCCTAAGCAAACAATAACGGCTTCTAAAACCAGTAGCTAGAAGAAAGGTTTCCTCCAAAGTGTAATGACAGAAGTCAGAGATTCTGTATCTTATCATTTATAACCTAATCTGAATAGTATTTTATTCCACACTATGTCGTCAGATGAGGACAAGAAGTCCTCAGGGACACTCAGGGTACATGTCTTGTGTGTTGTTATGAATGAGATATCTCCCCAGGATTGCTAGTCTTTAAACATATATACATGTTTGTTTCTATTTATAGATATGTTTATATGTTTTTGAATGTACATATATTCTACTTCACCTTTGCAGCCTCCACTGTGAGTTGCTAGATATAACAAGAAGTATTCCAGTTGTCCTGGAAAAAAAAACATTTTTTCCTTATTTGCACAACTACTCTCTTTTCAATTTTTCTCATCTGAGGTATTTTAAAAGAGATAATTTTGATACCTACTTTGGGGCCACAAAACGGGAGTTGGTTTAGTTTTCAGTTATATTAGATGTGCTTTTTCTGCCTGCTGGTACTATGAAGAAAGAACCAACTTGAGCAGTACATGGACAATTCTGTTGCTTCCTCAAAAGTCTCTTCTTGGTTTCTTGTGTATACGAACTACCAAAGGTCCTCTGCAGCATGAGCCACGTCTTCTAACTGTCCTTGTCAACTGTCCTTGTCAACTGTGGATTAGAATCTGTCGACCCCTCATGGTTTTCAAGGGAAAATAAATAAGCCCAAGTTTACAAAGACATTTCCCTCTCCTGTGTTGCTGAAGTCTTGAAGGAGATTTCAGAAGATGCAGAGGAATGGTTGATGGCTCACTGAGAACAACTTCACATACTCAGTAAATCTTCCTGCTAAGGCCTCCTGTGGAAAGTCTTTCTACTTCAGGAGCAAGTTTTGCCACTCCCCAGATGAAATGAACGTTGCTGCTCTTTCTTAGAAAAAAACAGACACTGCTTTGTTAGACCAGCTGTCATCTCCTGAATTTGACAGATCCATCTTTGTCTTACTTCAGTTGTGATGGTGCTGTCCCACAATTAGCACAGCCCAGCATATGTTGACATCGCTGCTGGAATATAAGACCCCTCTCAGTTCTGCCCATCCTCACCTCGACACTGCACTTCTTCTGTGCTTACAGGTCAGAATCAGGGAAGGAACGTGGAGAAAGAGGCTGGAATTAGAGCAAATGGTGCCAAAAGGGGAGAGACAGTGACATGTTGACAGGGTAGTTAATTAGGCTGAGATGTGTTGGGGGTGTTCAGCCTGGGGAAGAGAAGACTCCAGGGAGACCTTAAAGCCCCTTCCAGTCCCTAACTGGGGCTACAGGAGAGATATGAAGGGACTCTTGATCAGGGAGCGGAGTGATAGAATGAGGGGCAACAGTTTTAAACTGAAAGAGGGAATATTTTGACTAGATATTAGGAAGAAATTAGTTTACCCAGAAAAGCTGTGCCTGCCTCATCCCTGGAGGGGTTCAAGGCCAGGTTGGACAGGGTTTTGAGCAACCTGGTCTACTGGGCGGTGTCCCTGTCCAAGTCATGGAAGGTGGAACCAGATGATCTTTATGGTTCCCTCCAACCCAAACCATTCTATGATCTGGGCTGGAGGGAGACAGTGGAATGGCAGGTTCAGCATCAGGGACATTTTCTGGCTGATTGTCAAACCGTGGCATCAGTGTATTAGCTGAAACAGGTTTCACATCAGTCCTTGCATTGATAGACATGCAAACTTCTAGAGAGGATATATACACACAAATTACTGAGACAAAGCATGGTACTTATCAACTGGGGATGCGGAAAGTTTTGGTGTGACTTACTGTGTGTTTGTTGCAGGAATAAAACCTAGTGTCCTTTGCTGCAGCCTAGTTCTAAGCCCCTTCTCATTCTGTATGCTTATGCAAGGCTTTTAAGTTTCAGAGAAACAAATTTGATCTCTTCCACTTAATCAAAAACCTTTAGTAATGGTGTGCTTATGATACAGCACTACTTTGTGAAATAATCTCCCACTGTATTTTCCAAACAAGATTTCTGCTGAAGCATTCAATTCTCATACGGCACTTACCTTTTTAACTGTGCATTTAATTCCTAGCTAATTGCCATCAATATTTATGCTGTTGAACTTTTATCCTGTTTCATATTGTATAATTGCTACCATTAGATCATCTCCCAAAGGTTTTCTTTTCAGGTTTGTATAATGTATCCATGTCATTCTTTTGCAAAGCACAGATTTTTATAATATTATTAAACTGTCTAATACCGAGTTTATACTTTGGAGCATAACTGAAGTCGATTGCATCTAACAAATTTAGTAACTTCACATCCACTTTTTAATGTAAAAAAGAATAATGCAGCAGTAGTGCTGTTTTCCACTATTTTATTTTGATTTCTGAAGTCAAGGTCTGTTGACAGTAAGTAACTTAGTATCCTGAAAGCAAAATGCATGGGGAGGTGTAAGTTAAATTTTAATCCCCTCAAGCTCAGCAATTTTCTAGGTGTTTTGCTTGTAAAGTCAAAAAAGTCCTAAATTAAGCTACCCTACTGAAAGAAATAATTTTCATTTCTACCTAGCTATGACAGAGAAAGTCACCTTCTCATCCACAAGATGAATAGGCCATCCTGTAAAACCATCGTATTGATTATCGGTTCTCCAAGGGAACCGTGGCCTCCTGTTGTGGCTTCCTGTTCTGGTGGACAGGATAGGGCCAGATCCCAAGGCACATGGACACCAACACTGCTTAACAGTAGGTTCCATCTCTTTCATGTTATCTTATCTGTGTAAATGAACATTTTCCCATATGATGCCCAGATAAGGCTTGGCAGAATAGCATGTTCCAGTGGCTATTCCCAGTAAAGATGAAGCCACCTAATTCTGTGGGCTTTGGCATGCAAACCATCCCATGAGTCTTGGCCTTAGAGAATGATAGCTGGTTTGATGTGTTCAAACACAAGAAACCAGCCTTCGAGCACATCTGAGTTCTGAGAGCAAGCGAAAAATTCGGCTATAAACCAGCTACCCCAATCTGAACAATCCCTGTGTCCCAAAGGTTACCAAATATTGTGAAGAGATAGCTGTTTGCAATTTTCACTCATGTGTATGAGATTCACAAATGACTTTGTGTTAAAATGGCCTGTTTCATCACATTTTTCAGATTTCATTTGTTTCTATTCTTAGCATAGTGCACATGCCAAATACAAACAGGAGAGAGCCAGTAGCCAGGATTATCAACACTCTCTGGCTCTTCTGCCCAAACATGTGAGAAAGATTCATGTTGGTTAACTAATCTAGAAGATGGATTTCTGTGTTGGCCACGTTTCAGGTAAGGACTACAGGATTAGAATTCAGTGACATAAAAAATTTTGGTGAGTTCATGGGGATAATCAGCTGAACGTACAACTTCAACATATCACTCCATATAGAATATATCAAACAGGGCTTTGGAATCATGCATTGAAAATGTTAAAGAAAATATAAGACCAAAGCCTTTTGTATTAGTCAGGTCCATAACCACCACGTCGTATGAATGGTGATTCTGGTATCCACACATTAACACAGTTAAACTGTTATATGAACAATTGCAACCGCGATTAAAAACCAAGGGTGAAAAAAGCCAAAGATACAAGAAGCTAAAAATATTTATTTCATTATGTTCTAGAAGAATTCACAGTATCTAGAAAAGAGTTTATTCACAGAACTCTTCAACGCAATGGAAATGTGAAATTAAACAACTAGCAGTTATGATTTTACAGCTGGTTCTTCCAGTTGGCTGATATTGCTTGGATAATGTTGTCTCTGTGCTGCAAAGTTCGTTGATGTTGTAGGAGAAGATTTAAGGCCGTCTGATGTGTGTGCAAAGAATGGGACATTTAGTTCGTTGATCCAGTTGGAGGCTTTGACTTGATGAAAGGACATTCTGTCAAGACCAACGGAGTTTTAATTGAGATAATCAAAAGACAGTATAAAATAATTCTAATTATGCACATTTTGGAGGGAGGGAAGAAGGAGACTTGAAAGTGCATACATTTTTAAAAAAAGCCTAGTCCTTTTGCATTAGGCTGGCATATTAGGGTGGTCTCCCCAGAAGAAGAGAAGCATAAAGTAATGGAATTAAGACTATATGCTACAGAGAAGATTACAAAATCCTATACTATAGACATAGCCAAAGTCTGTTTTGCTGTAACACCTTGCCATGGATTTCAAGACTAACAAATCTTTGAAACGAGACGCAGAGGAGGAGACAGTGTTCCATAAAGGCTTCTTCTACTCAGTGGGGAAATGGAGATGTCAGTGACACCAAGTTTATTATTCAGGCATCTTAGCAACACACTAATTTCCTTGATTTGCAAGCAAGTAGTTCTCTTACACTGATTTACAGAAGTGTAGATTAGTGCTGATAACAGCTGTGGGAACCAAAATATCCTCAGTTGTGGTTTTCCTTGATTGTAAGAAACTCACTGTAAACCAGGGTCATATCTCTTTTGACCAATAATTCCTCCATCTCACATTAAGCATATGCTGAACTCTCTCTCATAGGCAAATTTAAATTCTTTTGTTGTTTGCTCCTTTTAGGAAATCTATGAACAGACTGGATTTCTTTTCCATGTGGCTGGAGGAGGATGGGTATCTTTGCTACTTTTACTCTATTTCTAATTATTTAATAGCCTCTCCCCAATCCTGTGCTCATCTATATTTGTTTCTCCTAGTTGCTCAGTGACCCGTAACAGAACTCATTACTAGCCAGATGCCCTTAGAGAACACCCTCTTTGACCATACTACACCTATAACAGTAATTAAGAAAACATTGGGAGGCCATTACAAGCTTAATCCTGATATTTGTGACAATTTCTCAAATCAGCCTGACATTAAACTAATCTTGAAAAAGGCTTTTTCAGGGCTGGCTCTGAACACCTCACGAGAAGGCTGGGCATCAACACAGAACTTAGAAAATGTAGAACATAGAGAGGGATTGAAATCCTAAAGTACTGCAGCAGCAGGAATTTCCATTCCTGTACATCACCATGACATGCACTTGTCACAAAAACAGCTAAATCCAGAGCTCAGTTTTAGACCCGGGTCACAAAACAGTGCTGTAAAATAATTTTCCAAGTGCTTTTCTGCAGCTGTGGCTATGGCAAGAAGGTTTTTGCTAGGTACCAAATCATTGGGATGGATATATTATCACTTAAGAAAAGCTGAAAAGTGCTGTCTTATAAAATTCCAGCTACTGGAATTCTGCCACTGCTCAAAGCCAGAGATTTAATAGTCCCGACGACTCTCTCTAGGCTTTTATTGTGGCACTAAGGTCACAAATGTACTTTTCAAAATGAGTGTAAAAATACATAGTGACTAGTAAGTAGTTTATGTGTATCCCACTGTTCCGGAGAAGGCTTTGCGTTTTGAATGACACAGATACATGGGCTTATGCTTAAGGAGAATCAGGTGGGTATTAAACTAAGGAACCTCTGAATAAAGAGCTTTTTAGCTAACACACGCACATGTGAAGACCCGTTTCAAAAGCCAGAGTAAGCACCTGACATGGCATTGGATCATTGCTGAAAATCCTCACGTGTAAAAGCTGTCATTGCATTATTCAAGTACAGAAACCTGAATAATACACCCTACTTGATGTCCAGGAGAACCAAGCACATCTTTTTGGTACCAGATAAGCAAATATGCTTCCAGTAAGTAGCTGATGCAATCCAGTAGGAAAAAAATATCCCAACAACAAACTATAAAGGAAATAAAATTTAATCAATATATATATGTATGTTTTTAAAGACAACTCTTTGAAAATGCAAAACAGTGAGCTATTGCAAAAACAAGTCCTTTCCAGTAGACAAAAAAACACCTTTCATAGTAAGGTAAAGTGTGCTATTTTTCCCCTCATACCTTTATTAAAATACGGTACTTTTGCTATAAATCCTACTCACACAATTAGTGTTATTGAAGTTGAAAGGAATTCCACAAGTAGTTTTTGAAAAGATGATGACGTCAGCAGCAGGAGGGCAGTGGTCTCAGTTTCACTCAATGAATTATGCCAGAACATTAGTTTGATTTCTTTAAAAAGGTTTTGATTACCATCTGTTAGCAATGAAATGGCAACAGTTTTCATGATCACCTATTTATTGAAAAAAAATAATTTAAAAAGCTCAGATGAAAGAAAATATGGAATTGAAACAGACTGAAATTCTATTAAAAATGAGTCTAAGAAAAATGATAGCAACCAGATTAATCCCTGATTTCTGGAAAGTGCCAGTGCCACAACCTTCAGCAGTTTGGTGGGTACTGCTAGTTTCACACTGGCCTGCCATTTTAGAGACCTAAGAAACTTTGACACCAGTATGACAAAGTGGGAGCATGGCAAGAGCAAAAGGGTGCTAAAGGGTCCAAGCCTGTACTTGCTTTGTTCCTTGGTGTGGCTGATCCAGCAGATCTGCCCAGGGGCCATCAGAAGCAAGATGTTTCAAAACCCTGGTACTCCCTCTCCCCTAGGAAGGTAATAAGATATTAGATCTTAGGAAGAACTTCTTTGGTGTGAGGGTGGTGAGACCCTGGCCCAGGCTGCCCAGAGAAGCTGTGGCTGCCCCATCCCTGGAGGGGTTCAAGGCCAGGCTGGATGGGGCTTGGAGCAACCTGGGCTGGTGGGAGGTGTCCCTGCCCAGGGCAGGGGGTGGCACTGGATGATCTGTAAGGCATCAACCCAAACCTTTCTATGATCCTATGAAAATAAAGCTGTGATTTAATGGCTCCTAGTGTGCTTACTATCCTGAAGCAGTGGTGCACAATACTTGCTTAAAGTGCAAAAGAAGACAGGGAAGAAAACATCAGTCAAAAGTTCCAGTCTCTGCTTTCTCCATTCCTGGAGAGCTCCAGTTATGTTGTGCTGGTCTATATTGCGATGGTTCAGCCTTCCCACCTAAGCAGATGTTTAGGGCACTGTCATACTGGCAAAGTTTCTGAAGAGGAAACAGGATGGTCAGAGAAACCCAATCGGATTATAACCCCATTTTCATATTTTTGCAGAAATGCTAAAATGATGATTTATAAACTTTTGAAAGAATACTTGGCAATGCAAAATCTTTCCTCCCCCTTCTATTTCTTCTCACTGAGATGATCAAGGTAGAGATGGAAGCACTTTGAAGGTCAGCCTCAATGGATAAAGATCATTTATAAATGTTTCACTGGAAAGACAATACAGTATTTACTCCCTCTAGCCTAATGAGTCTTTGTCTGATAGAAGTACACTTGCTTCCTGTGGCTTGACCTTATGGATCAGAAAGAGTTTTGGTCCTTGATCATGAATAGAAACAAAAAAACCCACCCAAACACAAAGCCACTGTATTTCCATATGTTCTTTATTTAGAACTCCAGATGAATAGCTGCACCAGAGAAAGGAGTCCTTTGCTCCTGTCCATTGATGAACAAAGAATACTTCAGACACAGAAGAATTATCTGCCTAATGGTCTTTGGGCAAAATTTTGGGAGACATTATAGTTTTCTAGAAAGTTAGAATTGTTCGCCTTACAGACTTGTAGAACAACATGAAAATGTTTCCATTGGAAAGGACTTTCAAGCCCTATTATGAGTCCTATTCTCATCCCAAATTATTTCCAGCACCATACTGTTTGGTTGAAAATGACACAAAGGTTCTTTACCTTGGGGCTTTTATAGTTATTGTTGTTGGTGTGTTTTTTTTCTTATGAGCTGTCACGGAGGAAGAAGCCTCAGTTGACTTGCAGAATGAAGCAGCTGAGCCTCGTGGTCCCTGAGGCTCCCCTTACCTAGCTAGTAAATAAATCTGGAATTGCCAATTCTCATTACACAATAGATCCTGAGCACAGGAATAGGAAATACGTCCTAAGGGATGAAAGACAGCTTTGCCCAAGGACAGTTTAGCATTCACTAGAAACAGAACGAAGGTAGTTTTGTTGGTGGGGAGGAGAAAACTTTCATGGAACAAAGATATTAATCTCTTGGATACCACGCCAAATGCCTGCTTCCAAATTTGTATTTAAGTTGTGTTTTCCGTTCATTTACAAATAAATCAAGGTTGTAGTTTCCATAGCTGCAGCTGTGGTCCTTAATGCCCTTAATAAAGTTTTTCAGGTTTCAGGTTTCAATCATAACAGAACAACCCAGGAAAGTTTTGTGGTTACAATGCAAGATAATTAGTGATCTAAGAAAAAAACTTTTCAGAAAAAAACATTTCTTAGTTTTGTAGGGAGCCTAGATGTTTGCTGCTAGAATACTTAGCAGAAGGAGTAACATTGGAGGATACATCCCTGGAATATCTAATTTGAATCATAAGCAACCTGGTAAGAAATCTTGCTGCTGTGACTGAAAAACTGTCGCACCAGAAATGTGTAAGTGCAGCTTAAGTATATTGTTCTTTGCTTTACTCTGCTCCAAAGTCAGATTTCTTGCAACATGAACACAGAGAGAGAAAACCAGAAGTTTTGGAAGTAGGGTATGAAGAAAGACAAAGAATTGCACTGACGATACTGCTCAGCTCCACCATCTGCCTGCACTCCATCGCATCCGGTTGTTCCAATAAAATCCCAGTGAAGCAGAGATGAGATGTGTATCTCTAGCAGAGCTGGATCAAATCAAATCAGCTCCTCTCACCGAACAGTTCAGGTTCACATCTGATACAAGAGCTTTCTCCCATGCAACACACAGGCTTCAGTTTCCCCCTGCATCTATTACTGCGTTGCCTTGGCAAATGTTAAGCATGCAGAGAATCCTCCAGACAAAATAAATAAGTGTAGGTCGGTGTTTTAAATAAGAACTTTTCTCCTACTGCTGCTTCTACACAGAAATCCAAGAGAAAAAACCACTCTGCTGCGACAGCTCTGACCACCCTCCATGACAGGTCAGCAGATGGTGTCTTTAAGTGATGAATCTGACAACTTCGGGGGGTCAGCTGACTGAAAATGAAATATTGTAAAGGGAAAATGTGCAGTTTTTCAACTACAGTTTCCTTGTGCTACCCAACAGTAGCATAAATGGGGATCCAGTGCCGGTCAAAGAAAATAATTTGCTAAGGTGTGATTTGTGGGCCATTAATCTTGGTTGCCCATCCTTCAGTTTCAGCCTGAGAAAACATTTTAGCTCAGCAGGTGATGTTGTCAGTGACAAATGAACAAGATTAAAATAAAGTGATACGGACAAAGCTAAACTGTCTCGAAATGAATCTTCCCGTATTCAGAAACTACTACAATTCTTGTGTTACTGGAAACAGTGCTAGGGAACTAGCTGTGAACTTAGTGTAAGAGAGTTAAGAAACAGTTTCCTGTGATAGTGAACTTTTAAAAAAAAAAGGGCCTGTTTTTTTAAGGCTTGTAAAAAAGAGAGCCTAGTGAAGACAGTGGAAAAGAACCAGCTGTGGAAAACCAGCCTGCAGAGGGAGACAGTCTATCCCATGGAATGATGGTAGAAGGAGAAGTGGTAGAAGTAGAAGGGGATCAAGACAATGGTCCTGTTGGTTCCCATATTGGTTTATTGAACACATGGTGGACTCTGATGTACTTACAGTACAGTTAATGGATGGGTGCTCACCAATGTTTGAGGAGCAACTGTGTTTCTCCCAGACAGATACTCAAGAATTTGTGGTCATCACTCTTCCTTGTGCTATTTAACAACCTACTAGTGATTTGGATCCTTCTCTACCCATACAAGATGTGCCACAATACAATTTTTACATGCAGATATCTAGGTAAGTGTCTGTGGTTTAATAAGCTTCTAAGCTTTAACAGAGCTATAAGGTTTTCAAAATTAGAAGTTGATGTAAGATGGATTTTTACTTGCATATTGAAATATATTAGAAGAAAATGCATGAGGGTAACAATTTTTTTATTCTATTCCCACATAGTATTTGTTGTATAATTTGTAAGTTTTAGGTTTAATTACGTTAAACTTCTTAGTTTAGGAGAAAAAAGATTTGCTGGCTTGTTTAATACTGGAGAAAGAAAAGTGAAGGAAGTTATAATGAATAAAAAAGTAAACATCCAAGAGCAATTACCAGTGCAAATGATGCAAGACAAGTTAGGACAACTTAAGTGCTGCAGTTCTTGGGGTGATGGAGGTGGTTGGTGGTCCTGACATGAATATTTGTTTCCAGACAACACAAAGTCTTTGTCAGATGACATCAAATCGATGGTGTGGCATCTAGTTATCTGAGATCATCTTCCACTTTGCTAACATCTTCATGTTTCTGGAATCAGAACAGGGTATACATGGTATGAAGACCACTCTCAACTTCAGCTTCTTCTGAAGAAAATTCTGTGATGACAGTTGATAACTTGCACCTACATAACAACCCAAAGTGCCCATTTTCCCACAGGTACTATGTCTACCATCTCAGTTTCCAATTCTTCTGGTCCCAAAGGAGGAGGAGTTCCTCTCCAGTGAAGGAGTTCAGACAGGCCTTTGTCAAGGATTACTCTGTTCAGTGCCTTTATATCAGAAAACTGTGAAGGTGTATTCAAAAACTCCTTTGGGAGTCAGTAACACTGTCAGGCTTAATGTTGAAAAATTAGAGTCTAGAAGAAACAAGTCATGAGGGACTGGGAGGTTCAGTTGTATGTCCAGGAGATGGAAAGAAATATAAGTAAGAACAAAGAGAAAGAGCACAAGCATGTCTTCTGGGACACTGAGCACAGTGGTGTAATTGAAGTTGCAAGGACTTGCTTTTTAAAGCTGGCTCGGGGAATCCACCTGGAAAGGGAAACCGTCTCAGGCAAATAAGGAAGAGTATTATACAGGGAGTGGTCCAGTAGATCCAGAGAAGAATGATACCACAACGTGGAGAACAGAAGACCAGACATTCCTTAGTCTCACGTGTCTTAAGAATAAAAAAGGCAACAAAAAGCCCTCCAAAATAAATCAAAAGAGAAGGAATTGATAGGATTGAAAACCAAAACAAAATAACTTCTTTCCTCTACAGATAGCTGCAATGTCTCTGAGAAGTGAGGCAAAGCAGGGAGAGGTTATACAGAAGCATGAGGAGTGACCATGAGGCTCTCCTTGGTGTCCCATTCACTTGCCCAACGCCTTGCAGTTGACTGTTTTTTATAAATTTTAGCTTCGAAAATCAATACTTCAAAACACACAAACTTCAAGATGCCCTCCAAATCCACAGAAAACAGTCATCTCCCTAACACCAAGTCCTTTTTGTTTTTTATATTTTTTATTTTCACTCCCCATCTGAACAGGATATTTTTACATTCACAGTTTGTCTAAGCCAGCATACCAATATTAACAATTTTGAGCGTGTCAAGCAAATATTTCTTGCTGCTGGGGAAACAGGATGCTCATCTCAAAACCAGCACAGATATTTCCTTGTAAACTACCAATTAGGCAATAAGGCTCAACAGGGCATGCAGTTATCATAGCATAATCATAGCTGTGGAGATTTATATGGCATAGTAGAATTTAATGGCACAAGTACACGGGTGATATGAAAACAACTAAATAAAAATTACAGATGATATGCCCAGTTCCTAAACTGTGGAGTCACAATAAAATTAGATGGACAGGTGACAACACCAAGTTTGGAAATTTGTAGTTTTCTCCTCTGACTATATGTGTTTAAATCCAAATCTTTTTGGGCTGGATTCACGGAGTACCAGATTGTGGTACCTTTTGCAGTAAGTCTGGTATTAGTCCTCAGCAGCAGAAAGTCTTTTGGAAAGCAAGCTCAATCCCCTCCCTGTCAGAGGACTGCAGCCAACACCACCACCGAAAGGGCTGCTCTGTCTGGAATGACAATCCTGACCGGGGGATGAGACCTGCATCCGTAACAAGCCATACCTTCTTGGCAGAAACCCAAAGGGAAGGCAGGTGGCAGGAGCTCTGCCTCCACTCTGACCGTGTGAATCTCTCCGCAGAGGTCCAGGGGTTCAGTTCTGCCATGTGAAAACGCAATGTGCAGCATCTTTTTTTTTTTTTTTATTGGATTTGGTGAATTTAGCTCTTTTGATTTTCTTTTCACTTGAAAGGAGTGCTCGGGTCTTCTTTAACAGGCAGAATTGGGGAGGGAAAAATCCACGATAGTCCAATTGTAATGAGACGCTTTAATGTCAAAGCACGGGGTACATGAAATGTAAGGGTGTGGTGAAATGTGATAAGGGTAAGAGCTTTCTGTTTCCAGCTGCCAAAAAACATAGCATCCAGGGGAGGCATAAACCACTTTAATAACTGAAAAGTTCTTCCAATATGTCCTGAGAAAGCAGTCTACTTAAAACAATGAAAATACCTGAAAAGCCTAAGCAGCCTTGTTCCAAGAATAGAGGGACTTAGCTAAATGAAGGAGAAAAAATAAAATTAAATTAATCTACTATTCAGAGCTGGAATAAAGTATAAATGGTTGAGGTATGATTATTAAGAAGAAATATTTTGACGAGGTAGCAGGCTACCACCTGCTGACAGTTGCCTGGATCTGAGAGCCAACCTATCTATAGTGTCTGCAGGTGGTGGAGGTGGTTCTCCTATTTAAAGACAGATAGGGATAGAAGTTCCTTTTCTGCAGAATGCTTCAGCTCTCCTGAGAAGGAAGAAGGAGGTGGCAGCACAAGCAAGGTAGATGAAACACCACTACGAACCTAAGAAGGACTTCTGGCCAGGTAGGTTCCTTCCACCAAGCTGAAAAACTGAATAGAACTCCTGGTGTTTCAGCTGTTTGGGTGCAGGGCTTGGGATCACAGCCTGGGGGTCACCTTTTGGTAGGACATGGAGCCTATGTCACCTCGCACACTACTGCCAACACACATAAATGGCAATTAATCGTGTTATGAACCATTTTGTCATGCCAATAAATGGTATTTGAAAGTTATTGAGACAGACTTGCTCAGATATACTTGTTAACCCCAATATTTTTTAATAGTTTATTAAACTATTGGAAACCCTGAATGATGCTGTCTGATGCCCTGCCAGTTGCAGTGCAGATGTAGGAGTACTGGGAGAGCTGTGTGAGGACTGGGGTGGCTGCCTAATGACTGGGCACTGTGGAGTTAGTGATGGTGGCTTTAGAAAGGAAAGCAGGAGCTTCACTGAGTTGTTTCAGAGCTCACAACCCACAGTCAACTTAGCAATAGTTTGATTTCCTCAATAGTGAGTCAGAAATTAATTTTCAGGAAGTAAAAAAAAAAAAAAGGAAAAAACAGAGGAAAGAAAGAAGGATTTCTCAATTTTTGACTTAACTTTGAAGTGGGTGACTCTAAACTCTCTTTTGGAATTATTCCATTTTGATTAAAATGCTAAACACTCATTAAACCCAACACAAAGCAGTGAAAAATCTCTCTTCAGTCTCCCAGTTAAAAGATTTATGTAGGGAGAAGGACATCATGGTTTCTTTTCCTGCTCTGGTGAATGCTTGTTCATGTAAAGCGTAAGAGTGTCATGGAAGACTGACAGTGTACTTCTGCAACCCATCCTGGAATCTTACATGACAGTTAACGAACTACTGGTGAAGTTTCAAGGCTTGAAAAAACAATTTGCAGCTGGTTTGTTGAAATACAGTAAACAAAAAGATCATGAATTCCTCAGACCGTGTGTTAATCTATGTCCAGTTGTAAACAATTTCATGGCACGGCAGTGAAATGGAACACACACAGTTCTGCTCTGGTGAGACTCCACCTGGAGAGCTACATCTAGCTTCGGAGTCCTCAGTACATGAAGGACATGGACCTGTTGGAGCAGGTCTGGAGGAGGCCACAGAGATGTTCCGAGGCCCTCTGCTGTGAGGACAGGCTGAGATAATTGGGGAGGTTCAGACTGGAGAAGAGAAGGCTCTAGAGAGACTTTAGAGCCCCTTCCAGTCCCTGAAGGGGCTCCAGAAAAGCTGGGGAGGAATTCTGGATCAGGGGCCACAGGATGAGGGGAAATGGTTTTAAACTGAAATTTAAGAGAGATTTAGATGAGATTTCAAGTGGAACCACATGATCTTTAAGCTCCCTTCCAACTCTAAGCATTCTATGATTCTATTTACCCTGGCATTTCTTTCTGTGAGAATGCTCAGCCACATCTACTGGCTTTTGTTACAACCTCCTAAGATTAAGAAATGCCTGGGGTAAAGAGAGACAGAAACTGACTGACAAAGGCATCTCCTAGGAGGTGGTATCAACCCTTTGAAGGCAGTGGAAGGAGCTGAACATTGATATTCTACATAAGCAAGGGAGTACATCAGATTGCTAAATATCAAGGGCTGTTGACCAGTCTTGCACTGGCAGGTTTTACTTGAGTATCCAGCAGTACATTTACTTTGTTTTTCTGGTCATTGCCTTACCAAAAAAACAAAACAAACAAAAAACCCAAACAAAAAACAAACAAACAAAAAAACCCCAACCTCAAAACAGAACCCAAACCACTAAGATTTTATGTAAAGATTAATAATAATGAGAAACCCAATACCACTTCATTGTTACCATTTTTTTGGTTAATTTTCAGTTTGCATCTATTGAAAATGAGTTATTCTCCTTGTCCAGAGGAATAATAGTTATGATTGCCACCCAAAAATACTTTACATGGACTTTACAGGTCCATAGAGCTATTGTCACCTTTATTTTCTAAAGTAACTGCTTATTAGGGCTTTTTTTGATACTATATTCCTTAGTTATTTTAAATGTTTAAATCTACAGAGCTCTTTGAAAAGTGATTTGTCTACCAAGATCTCAGAAAATAACTAATTTCTGGTATAACTTCCTGTTGTTGCCTTGAAATTTCCATCTCAGTTCACGTTTGAAGGGGTGAAGTACTGAATTTAACATGAATTTCCAGCATAAGCTCTCTTTAAAAAAAAAAACAAACAAACAAAAACAAAACAAAAACAAACAATCAAACAACCCATAACTCTATGTTGTGATTTCTTAATCCCCAAAATAATCGTATGGCAAAACATGTTGCCCAGTTGTTATTCATTTTTGTTTCCAATTTGCATTTTCTTTGTGCATGATGGACACATTTTCAATTAATTCTCTGCAGTTATTTGGTAACTTTTGCAGTACAGTTTTTCTACCTTGTTATAAATCTTCTAGATGGTAAAACTTGAATTAAGCAGTATGAACATATTCATAACTGGTTTTCACTTGAAATATGCATTCCTTATAGAAGTTAAACTGCAAATTACAGTAGTTTGTTTTGTTTAGAATTAACAGTTATGAACTATGATACCCATGGCAGAAGTCATAGACCAAAACTGTAAAATCAGTTTCTGCCCTAAAAATGGAAGTAAATTTTATGACAAAGTAGTAAATAAAATACATTATTAAGGTGGTTCAGTCTTATAGGTGTTACACTGTATAACTTGTTGTTTTAATTAACTATACAGTTATTAACTCATTTTTAAAAAGTACTAGATTTACCTGAATAATCAAAAATAACAAATAGGAAATATTTCTTCAGAGCAGTATATTTTATCACAAACTGCTAACTGGACATAGGTCTTTAATCAATGGAGATGTGGTAAATAAGGTTAGTAGAATCTAGGAGCTATTCAGTTCCCCAGCTCCTACACTTAAGAATGTTTTTGCCCAAAATGATGCAAGGGCACTGCATTTATGCAAAAAAAATTCCCATCTCGTGTCTGCATCAGAGTAAAATGAGTCTCTTGAGGGTATTGACTACCAGGGGAATTCAACCATTTAAACTTTTTTTCTACTCCATACAAGATGGCCTGGGATAATCAAGATAGCAACCCAAACCTGGGAGCACAAGAGATCAAATTAAATCACACCTGATTCCAAGCCCAGCTTAGGGACACAACTCATATGGATCTGTCTAAATAGAATCATAGAATGGTTAGAGCTAGAAAGGACCTTAAGATCGTATAGTTTCACCCCTCACCATGGGCAGGGACACCTTCCACTTGACCAGTTGGCTCAAAGCCCCATTCAACCTGGCCTTGGACACCTCCAGAGATGGAACATCCACTGTAAATGTCTTACTTTGGGAATCAATTCAAGATTATCTCCAGTTATGATCTAATGCTGTTGTTAGAAGGAGACATCTTGGTCTTCATCCTACTCTCTGAGTCTTATTTCTCAATAGAGTGAGTGAAGGAAATCACTGAAAAACTTGCATCATTATTATCTCCTATTACATGTAGCCAACCAGACTGTAGGACTGAAATAGAAAAAGAAAGTGAAGCAGTTTTAAAAAGTACAGTAATGCCTGGCAGCTTGTGGGGTATGAAAATTCTAATATATGTGGAACATGCTTCAGTAGTTCACCACAATTTCACTGCAAGAACGATGAACTCCGGGAACCAGCCCAAAGACTGGATTATACTTGTGCATATGCTGGCTCCATTTCTACAAAGGATAAAGTCAAGCATTCAGGAACAAAGCATATTTACTTGAACTATAGAGCGTTAGGCATTTATTATACATTCATTACGCTCTGCTAAACGTTTCTGTGGGTTTTTTTAACATCTTGTTTACAATTGAAGGAGCTGATGTTGTGGGGGTTGGTGCAAGCTGCGACACAGAGGCTGAAACCAAACTGGCTCTGATAAAATGTCATCTCTGTGGCTGCAACATGCGAAGTGACAGCATTGCTGTGTGTGTGTCTACACACATACATAAAATCTATCTGAAGGACCAGGACAATTGCAGGGCTGAAGAGAGTTGAGTCTGATTATTTTCCTCCCACCAAATACATTAAATTACCCATCTCTGGACGCTAATTTTGGAGTCACTTCAGAAGCAGATATAGGGATTTGCAGAAGCAGGGAACTTATAGTAAATACAAAAATATTTCTATAACAACTGATAATCAGAGGACCCAACCGGTGCTCATGATGTTGACCCCTTAAAGACGGGGATCTGTTTGTTGTTATTTTTTTATTTTTTTGCCCATAATGGTTTGGATGAGATGAGCATAGCTCTCAAATCCATGCAACCCATGCAATGCAGAAGCTGGAGTCTGACTCAGACTTTTATCGTAGATTTACTGTGGAGCACCATTCACATTTAGAAACTACAGATTCAGTTCATTAATGTTCGAAGGAGTGCAACGTTGATTGCAGGTATGGATTTAAATTTGGATTACCTAGGTGGGATGAAAGAATAATGCACACTCTGGCAAGAGAAACCACTGATATTAATGTGGGCACAACTGTGCAAAGATAGCAAATAAAAGGGAAAGAGTGGAACTAATTTTTGCAGTGATCAAGTTCTTTGTGTGGAAATGGCAGTTACCAATATGCACATTTGTGGGATAAATACGCTGCATGCTGCTCTCTGCAACTGCTAAAGGTGCATTTAATTCCGTATTTACTACTGTGACGTTTGAGTCTGAGAGTAGTATTGTTCATTTAAATGGTGGTACTTCTTACCTTTATGTTTTCTCCTTGTTGAATATTAGCATTTAAGGTAAAATCTTTCTACCAAGGGCATCAGCAATAAGGGAGAAGGCAGATAAATGAAAGACACCTTTGGGCTAAAAAGGCTAAAAATATGCTAGCACAACTGTATTTGCATACGTATGCTTCAAAAAGCCTAAGAAAATTGTACTTCCTTAGTAGGTAGAACTTTCACACACCTCTGTCTCCCTCTCTGTATTCCCACCTATTTTCTGGCATGTACGAGTAGTGCAGGGCTATGCATGAAGAAGGACACTTTTTTTGGGGGGAAAAGGAACTTGAGTTGATATGTAGAAACATCAAGTGAGAATTCTTGCTCTTGGAGGTAGCCTATTCCAGCTGGCTTCAGGCTGCATGTGAATTTCCTGCTGTCCCAGTCTCATGGATGTGATGCTGCTACAGCTTTGTGTTTCCAGGTCCAGTGAGTCTGAGTGTATTTTCTCAGCCGGCAGGTGTGCTTGTACTTTTTCCTGCCTTTGTTCCTCCTGGATCTGCCCTGATCCTCTCTTTGTCTTTGGTCCTTCCCATAAACATCTCTTAATTAGATTTACACAGTGCCCAACTGTTCTTCCCATAACAAGTAGATTAGATGTTAGGAAGAAATTCTTTGCTGTGATGGTGGTGAGACATTGACCCATGTTGCCCAGAGAAGCTGTGGATATCCCATCTTTGGAGGGGTTCAAGGCCAGATTGGATGGGGCTTGGAGCAACCTGGTGTGGTGGGAGGTCTCCCTGCCTATGGCAGGGGGGTTGAAAGTGGGTGTTTTTTAAGGTTCTTTCCAACCCAAATCATTCCATGATTTTACAAGTCCTATACTTCTCTAGGCCATCACCCTCTCTAACTTGCGAGGCTTTCAGGAGAGACCATTACTTTCGCTGGCTCTTTTTGGTGGGTTTCCCATCAGGGATGATGGTCAAATCGTTCTCCTTCGATAACTTGAGGAGAGCCAATTCAGTGGGTGCCTTTTTCACTGGTGATGCTACTACAGCTGTTACTACAGCTCTTACTCTGATCTTTGTATTTATTGGGATTAACCTTTAATCACACAATCTAACACTTTCATGGCTACATACAACATGTCAATGCAATTGCCTTTCTCCCTTGCGTTCTACTGTTTTTCCATCTAAATCAGAGTCTTCATGCAAGTAACTGCAGGGAATGTATTTGTGCCTGTCAGCCTCAAGGTCCAAAGTTGCAAAGCTGCTACCTAACTCTTTTCCATGGGCATTTGATCACTTAAATGAGGTTAAGGTTTCAGCTTCACTAAGACACAAAGATCGTAAGACCTCCATGAACCAGCTGAACTCCAGTGTCCTCAGCTCTGCTTCTCAGTCAGGGCTATTCTCACAGAGATGAATAGAAGGAAGAATTTAAGCTAAATTAAAGCTCTTGCTGCTGAGAAATAAACTGTTTGCCTGAAAATCTGTTTGTTCAGGAGGCTACTGCATCCCAAAGTTGCATTTCAGATACAATAATTGTGACATACCAGGTGCCAGTAAATGAATGGTGCAGAAATAACTGATTTATGAAAATCAGATATTTTTTTGAGAGCGTGTTTCTATGTTAAAAAACAGTCAAAAGAGTTATTTTCCTTCTGGAGCATCTGGCCACGGGGCTTACATCACAGCAGCCTTTCCAAAACTATGCAGAACCTGATGAATTCTGGATTATATAGTCTAATGTGTAGCAAGCCATTTTTTCTTGTTGGCTCAAGTATGTTTTATTTTCCTCTTGCATAAAAAAGATTGTTAGCTTTTAAGCTCTCTTCTGCGAATAATTTTTGGGAAATATCACTCACTTTTATTTAATTCTCAGAATTTTAATAAGGCATACTGAGCATTAATATTTAAACTCACTTATAAAATTATTTTTTCCATGGTAGTATTTGTTCAGTTTTATGACTTACTGAAGTGCAATACATTCACATTTCAGGGCTCTAAGAAGAATTAAGAACTCTTGTCTGACACTGTAAATAGACTTCTTTCAAACTCATTTTCAGCAGAAAAGAAGCCTCGTACGGTGCCAAAGAAAGAAAACAAGAGACTAGAGCTTAGCTGAGAAGAAGGCATTAAGAAAGACCTTGGAACTTACTACAAAATTATTATTATTTGGTAGCACTGGCTTTGGACATTCAAATTGCCGTTCCATTGGCTTAACTTAAGAGACTAAATAATTTCTATATTCATGTATAGGGTTTTTATTGCTTTGGGTAATCAATATTGCATAGCTTAAAGACATATTCATTACCTTACAGGTATGTGAGGATGTTACATTCACAAAAGTCACATTGTGGTATTTATTATCAAAAAGACTTCAGTGAAATTACTGAAATGAGATCCTATCAATATATGTAGGGGTTTCAGAAACTGATAGGAAAAAAACAATTTATTTTCTGATATTTCTGACTGCGTGAAGTTGTAATTTAGACATTTGTGACCCTGTAGCTCTTCTTCTGCTCTCAAACATTGAGGGAAATACTTTAGATAATACTGCCAGAGCTAACTCAGCCTAGAAATAATTGTTACCCACCTACCATCTCGACAGAAATTTCTAAATTATTAAAGAAAGAAGTACTGCTGTCTCGGTCAGATTGTAGCAGTGCGTTTGTTTCTGTCAGGAGCAAACATTAGGAGCAATATCTCACTCGTGAGGTTAGAAAGGGTCTCAGTATTGGTCCCTTTCTAACCATCACTATCATTACTGCGTGGTAGAATAGTCATCACCGTCGTTACTGGTAGAACAGCCAGAACCAGAGTTGCTTCAGCGTCTGTCAAAACTGATCTATATTATTGTGAACAGGCTATGTTGTGATGCTGCCTTGGTAACACATTATCCATGACTAAGTAAAATAGTTTTAAAGACCAATTTACAGTGGAAGAGGAGCTGCTAAGAAGTTCCTGGAGTTCCCAGTTCCTGCAGTGCAGAAGTCCTCAACACTCTTGCAGCAAAACCGAGCATCACACTGACTGCAGGAACTGAAGTAGTGTTTACGACAACGTTCCTGCCACTCCAGAAAGAAGTGTTTACTGATTAGATCTTATTGTAAAAATAGAACGGTCAAGTTTTGCCAGAAAATTGGAAAAGCATCCTGTGATGGTGGTTCTGTAGATCAATTTGAAATTCTTCCCATTTAGCCATTTCCATAATTCGTGTGAGACTTGCCAAGTGTCTCTTCTCCTGCTAGTTTCTATGGGATGCTGCAGCACTTGGCATCACGCATGATATTGAAAGAAATTTGTCACAGGTTTCTTCCCAATTTGTGATTTCACAAAGGTGGACATTTTGTCATTTTCTCCGCATTTTTCCCCATTTATTTCTCCCTGTATACATTTCCTTCTTGCTATATTCCCCTTCACAGCTTTTTTTTTTTATAATTTTTGAATCTGGTCTACAGGTTAAAAGATATAAACCAGCCATTTTGCTATAAACTACAAAAAAACCCACTGTAATACCTGAGTAACTACAACGAAAATGGGAATGTTAGATAGCTTTCAGTCATTTGGAAGTTAAATGACATGTTTTGTTCTCTTGTAAGGTACTGCAGAGGACAGTAAAATCAAATATTCATGTTCATGCCTCTTAGTAATTTCTTTCATGCAAATACATGTAAGTACAAGACTGGAGAATCTTGAAAATAAAGTCTAACTGAAGAAAAGTTGCTCCCTGGCTTAAAATTTCACATACACATAAGAAAACTAAATTAAAATCACTAGAGAATTTTGGAGTGACAAAAGACTGAATGCCAGAAGGAAATGAATCTCTCTACTTCAAACAAAATGGAAAGTTTAAATCAATGCAAGAGGAATCAGTGGATTATGTCAGTTATTTATGAGATTGATGGAATTCATCAGTGAGAGAGATAGCATCAGCAAATGTAATGAGGTAACCAGAAAACTGGAAAATTAGCCAATCATCCCACAAACACTGAAAATTAGTCATCACCATAAAGCCAGCAAAATCATGTATGGGATTAACAGCAGGCATGAGCAGAAAGGTTAACAAGTCTGCAGGAGATAAAAGACAATGCTTTCCTGATTTTTCCTTTCTTTGCTTCTTCTCTGCCATTGAACTGCAAATGCCCAGAAATATGTGACTCATCCAGAATGCATCAGATTTGGAAGACATGTCTGGGTTGGTTTTGTGCCATGTGCATAGTGACTTCAACTGCACCCATACTGTAGGTCTGATACCTCTACTTCCAGTTGTTACTTGTCCAGAATTTCCAGATATCTTCCACTGTATCAGACACTAATCAGGCCACAGGAGGTCAAAAAATCATAAGTGGACACACAAAGTACCCAAGTCATTTCTGTAAGACTTTTAGGGAACTAGAACAGCTCTCTGATGAGGAAAGGCTGAGGGATTTGGGTCTTTTTAGTCTGGAGAAGACTGAAGGCAGATCTGATCAACACCTAGAAATACTCGACAAATTGGTGGGTGTCAGGAGGATGGGGCCAGTCTTTTTTAAGTGGTGCCTAGTGACAGGAAAAGAGGTAACGAGCACAAACTTGAACATAGGCAGCTCCATCTAACCATGAGGAGGAACTTCTTTCCTATGAGTGTGGCAGAGCCCTGGAACAGGCTGCCCAGAGAGGTGGTAGAGTCTCCACCTCTAGAGGCACTCAGAACTCATGTAGATGTGTTCCTGTGGGACCTGCTCTGGCAGAGGGTTGGACTGGGTGGTCTCCAGAGGTCCCTTCCAGCACCATACCATTCTGTGACTTACTAATATCCAAGGAACAGGGATCTGGATTTAGAACTTTCCAAAGTTAAAGTAGAACTCCCAACTACTGCTTGAAATTTATCTCAAGTTAACAATAAGCAAAAGGCATCACCGTTTGATGGCCTCTTGTGAATGAAGCCAGTGATGTCAATACGTTGCACAACTCTAATTCTGTTGCAATAATCTCGCACAACTGTTCACTAAATGGGACTCTTGACAAATTGCTAGGCACACAAAGAATTGATAGATCTGTATCTCAACAACATGTCTTTTTCCTTTGACAAGAGATGACAAGATTTGTTCGTTTAGGATCTTCTGAGAGCTATAAATTGACAAATAAAAATAAAAATTCAAAGAAATGCACAGGAAAATAACCCTCTCTGTTACTTATTTTATATTCTTTATTAAGCATCTGACTGTTTTGTGACGTTAATAAATTAGAAATATAAAGTTCAGCTTTTTTCTGTAAGCATTAACAGGGACAGAAGCAGATGTATTTCAGCAGCACAAATATTGATCTGTGCTATTCATAAAGACAGGTGTTTTTCCATTTTTTTCCACACCTAATATACAGGGTGAACAAACTTAGATCTTGTTTGAAGCTTATTTCATGCTCTCCAGTCCGTCTTTACTCTTATTTCTACCCTTACCTTCATTTCTTTCTGTCAGTAATATGATATCTAAGTACAACTTATCTCCATTATAAACTCTTCTCTCTGAACATCTCAGTCCACTGAATTTCTTACTCCCCATCTCTCCTGGAGCCCCTTTAGGGACAGGAAGAGGTTCTAAGGTCTCTCTGGAGCCTTCTCTTCTCCAGGCTGAACTCACCCACAATTCTCTCAGTCTGTCCTCACAGCAGAGGGGCTCCGGCAGGGAGAGAGTCTTGATGGTCTCCTCTGGACTCATCTAACAGAAACTCTAACCAATGCTGGTGATTTAGGCAGGGGAGTAGTATGAAAATTCACCTATTTCTTAAGTAGCCCGAGCAAGCCACCCAGTCTTTCTCTTGGCCAACGGTTTGCTCTGGTTCTTGAACGCGCTCACCTGGCCATGTGCTCCCAACAGATGCTGATAAATATTTACATGAGGCTGTTGGTGAGGTTTGCCGCTTTGCTTTGTGTTCAGGTTTGTTTCCTTTGGTTTGGTTTTCATGAGCTGGGCAGGTAGGGAACAGGACAGGTCCATGCAGTGTGTCTTTGGTGCCAGGTCTTACCATTTGTCCAAGTCCTCTGGGCAGCAAGGACTGAGCTAGCACTGGAAATACCTAGCAGGCAGTGTGTTGAGAGAGGAAAAGACCAACCTCCAATGAATATTGTTAATTATTTGTGTACTAACCAAAGGAACGATGCTAATTAGCCCTTCTCGTGTCCATGCCTTTTCTCAGTCAGACAAAGAGGATTTCATGTGAGAGCTGGAGTGAGTGGAAAAGAAAAAAGTCCAACAATTTATGGAAAAAAGACTCAAACATGAAGAAGGATATCTGAAATGGATTTTCCTTGTCACTGAAGATGCGTTGTAGATTGTTAGCCTACCACTTCTTTCCTTCCACAAGCACAGGAAAAGGATTTTTTTAATATGTGGAGAAATAGATTTCTTTGAGATTCAGATTAATAATTTACTTTTAATCTTATCAAATAATTAAGTTAAGAATGAATGTCTCACTTTTTAAGTTAAAATCTTGAGATTTATGGGAAGTAAAGCATAATTCAATGTTTAAGAAATATATCATTAAAAGGCAATTTGGTTAGTCTTATAATCTCTTCAATCTTAAAATAGAGTATTTCAGCTATTGAATAACTCTCGAACCAGTGCAAAAAAAGCTTGAAGAGATTCTGAGATTTCGATAGACCATTTAGAAAGTTCGTTGTTTCAGGTTTTTATAACTTCAAAATTTCTGAGGGGGCTGTGGTGATTTTTTGTTGTTCTCGTTGTTTTGGATTAGTAGAAACAAACAAAAAGCATTTTCTTGGTTCAAAACTGAGAAGATGCCTCTTTCTTCCCAATTCTTTCCTTTGCTGAGCGGTCCTTGTTTCCCCTCCCCTTGCACTTGTTGCTTTGGAAAGGACTCCAGCAGAATTCTGTCCCTTGCTAATTGTGAGCTCGCCTGCAGACAGGCCACTGGACCAGTAGCTCATGAACTGGAACCATTAACTGTCATGTACACCCCAAAGTTTTGAAGTTTAACTCCTAAGACCTTGAAAAGTTCAAAAGCATTTCTAAGATTAATCTTCAGGGAGGACTCGTGTTACTTAATTTCTTTAGTTTGTGACAATTTTCCTATAAAGTGCTTCCATTTCACTATGTTGTAGGATATTATACTTTTGATATTACACAGCAAGTTCCTTCATTCAACATCATAAAGGACACCAAAGTTAATTCACGTTGACATAGGCAAAAGCCTATAGACAAAAATACAGGTCTCTGTCTTTCATTGTATATTTCTGAGAGGCCATTGGGATCTGGATCCAAACTTTGCAGTTCAGGTTTCATTTTTGTTTACCGAGAGACTGCTTCATGCTGAGTGCTTAAACCACAAGATAATTATAGCACCGCAGGGCTACTGCAAAGGTTGATTTTTTTCCTCCCTTGAGTCTCCTTAGTCCCATTCTTGAGCATAAATACTTTCATAATCCCTTACTTTTGAGCAAAGATGTCATTATTTCAGTAATCCGCATTCTGGGTGGACACTGCTGCATAAACAAGATTCATTTAACCTGGCTACCAAGAGATATTAACACGCAGCCACTGCCTCTGTTCTTCCACGGTCTTTATTTCCCAAAGTGTCAAGAACTAAAAGACTACTGAGAATCATCTGTTTCTTTTTCCCTCCAGTTTTTATTTATGAGAAGACACTGGAAATACACAAGGAATTATAGCTTTGAAGAAAGATTTTTTTATTCATACAGAAAGGGCCTTGAAAAAAGTACAATTGCAGAAGATGACAAAGAATAAAGCTTAGTTCTTAAAAGTGCCACATCTTTCTAAGACTCTCGTTTTCAACTGTTGTTGTGGGTTTTTGAATCAATATACAATTTTTGAACTTGCTTTTAGCTGAAAGCTATTTAAAAGGTCCCCTTTTCAATCAGCATCCTACAAAGGTAGAAGTGTTTATTCTTAACTTGCATTGTTATATTTTAGGAACCAGAAGCCCAATTTTCAAACTTCAGTGAAAGACAAACTCTTACCTTTTAGCACTCGTACAATAGGTACTTACAGATAAGTCAGAAGATGGAATTTTTAATGTTAAAAGATGAAATTGCCTGTCCTGAGAAGCACAGAGAAAGCCTTTCTGTACGGTTCTCACTGCTTCACTTGGATACCAGCAAAACCCTGTTATTTTTTGTTATTGGAGAATCAAGAGCCCTTTTTTTCTAACTAGGTTTATAATATTGTCTACTAATCCAAAAAACAGTAAAATTAAACTAATAGCCTATTTCTGAGAGCTCTCATATCTGAGAAACTTACATTTCAATGCTACTTACCAAGCAGATGTTTGACAGTTAAAACAGGATAATTATTTTATTTCTTTGTGTGTTTTCTATCACCAGATGAAGAAAAACAGGCAAATGAAACAATAGTGACCTAAGATTAGAAAGCTAATTCCTTTGTTTTGAGTATTTCAGTCCTTGTGACATCTTCCTAACTGCTCTCAAAAGTTCTCATCTGATTCTCTTTTTTTTTTTAAAAAAGAGAAGGCCTGTGATGTCATTCATACTTCAGTTTTGCTTCTTGATTTCTTTAGTTGAATGAACTAATACACTTTCCATTCGTAGAAAATAAACATTTGCACATAAACCCTTTGCACAACGCTTTTTGGTGATACAACTTAAGGATCATGTTCGACTGAAATGGCATGTATCATGCTCAATACTTAGATGTGTGATTTCATAATATTTTTATAATACACGGTAATATTTTACCGGATTTTTCTGTGACTAAATTGCTGGTTTTCTGAGTGTTATTACTAATAAGCAGTCAGTAAATCATCCTGAAAGAATCATACAAAAAAAAAAATAATCTGGCCTTTAATTCTACTATTGCAGATCAGGCAGCAGTTGCCTGGAGTACCCCATGAAAATGCACAATTAATAAATGTTGCCTTTCATCTTTCAGAGACTTGAAAGTGTTTCATCAGGGCAAACTAATCCGTGTGCAGCACCTCGATGTTTGACTAGTAGGGAATGGGACGGACAGATTTCAGGACTGGCAGATCCTTAGGAAGGAGTCTGAAACTTTGGGCAAATAAGAACCGTTGTCTTTTACAAGGTTTTTAGAAGTGAACAGATGGTCTGCTCTTGGAGGCGCCCAGCTCAGGGAGTGTTGTGAATAGAACGTGTACTCTAAATGGGATGCTAGTTAACAGGGTTGTAAACAGAAAAATCAGTAGGAAGGTAAGGTGTTGGTAAAATACTGTATTTCACCGAATGCTGCTCCTTACAGCCAACTTGTGCCTCTAGATTTATTTACTGCACTGCCTTTTTATGTTGAGCAGCAACACTTCATTCCACCGAGTGGATAAGTCGGTACTGCCATTACACTATCAAACAACATATTAGTGCTCGACTGAAGCTCCTAAAGTGTAGCACTGCCACAAGATGCACAGCTTTCCGGTGATGAGTTTTATAAAGCAGCCTTACAAGCCTCCGTGGGAGCATTTTGTCTTTGTGCCTTGAGTATTAGACTAAAGAGATTTGATGCTTTGTGTCTTGTTATGTCTGATTCTGTCATTGCATGGCTTTGTGGGGCTCAAAGTGATATGACGTGACACGAGCTGCAACGCATCAAAGGGACTTAAAGTTTCTTCTGCATTCTGAATAACGGCGACAGAAACTTTTGCTACAAGACGAAGGTTATGTAAAGTTACGTGTGTGATAGAAAATCACTTGTAGAGGAGTTGCAGTGCCTAGATATGGGCAGGATGAAGCGGATGCGGAGGGAAAGGGGAGAAATCTGTGCCACTTCTTTGATACGTACAGCAATTTCAAAGGAAGGTATAAGATAATGAGCATCTAGCATCTCCAGCAAATCCCAGTGTATGAGAGAGGGTGCTGCTTCTAAAAGTACCTTGTTGAGAGTTTACAAGTTAACAAGGAAAGAAAGATTACAAGAAGAGTTTGGGAATTTTAGCTGGGAAAGCCACAAGTTGTAAACTGGTTCGGTGAAAAGTAGGCGTTTGTGCCCAAGAGGAGTAATCCTCTGTGTGTGTTTGTGTGAAAGAGAAAGAAATGAGAGTGGGGAGAGATGGAAAGGTGAGGTGATACAGGAGTGAGTCAGACATCCATGGTTTCAAGGTGTAATGCACAAGAGGAATGCATATATACCTTAAATACTGCTTAGTTAAGGTACCTGCTAAATGTAGATATCAGATGTTATGGAAAAGTTGTTGAGATGACTCATTGATAGACAGCTTGCTTCCTAAAACAGCTTTAGATGCCAGAATGAGAAGATGTCTCCCAGATTTTAGGTTTCCCTTTTTTCTTTTCCTTTTTCATTTCCATATCTCTGAAATAAACATATTAATACATTACAACCTCACAGAGAAGAGAGGAAATGTACATTTGAAAGAAATCCAAGCACCTCAGAAATTAAAGCCGTATGGGTAACAAGATATGTCCATCGTGCAAAATGTATTTTAAACATCAAAAGGCAGCAGCTTTGTAAATCTTACACAAGGATTAGGAGGCTTATTTGGAAATCTTTGTTATATGAAAAGGTGGCTTATTGTGGAATACGTTGGGAGATGATGATGGCCGCTACCAGGAAAATCTTTGATCCAAAATCAACCCCAGGCTTCATTAATGCCATCAGGTGTTCCAGATACTGTGTTTTGGGCATGGTGTAAGTACCAATTAGAACAGAAAAGGAATCAGCTCAGAGTTTGGACACATGGCAGGTTGGTCATAACTAGAAGGATAAGCCTATTGAGAAGGACATGAGGTAGGAGATGAAAGTAGAAGGCCTAGGGAAGGAGTTATGACCAAGTCCAGAGGGGAGGCACCGAAATGGGACTTCTATGTAACAGAAATGAAACATTTTTTTTGGGATGTTGTGAAGTAGACCTACACATCCTTCTCCTTCTACTAAACAGAACAAACAACCCTACTGTATATTTCTGTTGTAAATAGAGATCGTAGTAAACTTGGTATAAATAACCCACTTTTACCGATAACAACAATCCTTCCCAAAGGAAAACATTCACCTTTGGCAACTCTCTAGGTGCACAAACGTAATGATATTTTATTAGGCTGCATTATTTCCATTTTAGATTACAGAACACAAAAATGGACAACTAATTTAAAAAAATAGTGAGTGTTATCTTCCTACAAGTCTGAGGAGGGGAAGAAATGATGGTGAAATTATTGTGAAGCATACATACAAAATGACATCTTGTTTTCATACATTCTGAATAATCTCCAGTAACCTGTAGTTGCTTGTCCTTGAGAAGTGAGCTGTATGAATAACCTACTAATTTTTCCACACTAGGCAAAATATTACAAATGGGTTAGAAGGTAACACCTGTCAGCACACAAACTAGGAACAATGAAAAGTTTTTTCCACAAAATACTTGTGCCTCTGTACCACAGCAATTGAAATTTTAAATGGAAGATGGGACAAAGACTTTTATGAGTGATACATCAGGAGAGGATGAAATTTCCCTTTCTTGGTTCTAGATAAAGAAGTTAATATGGCCTTATCAATCCTGGTGGTGGAAAGTTCACCAGATCTCTTCCACCTTCCATACTTCTTTCTGCAGGAATAATATGAAAGGAGATTCCAACCCTGTGATATTACAGTCTTCTGCAAATTTTTTAACTGGTCTTACTGGCAGGCAAGGTGGAGGGAAAGGAAAATGAGGGTCACTTGAAAGTGGTATTGAAATTTGTGGTTTACACCTGCACTGCTAAACCCGTCTTTTAACCATGGCTTAGTTTTCTCACTGTTTCTGTTGAAATCAGCTGTGCTCTCTCTGTTTATTGCAGAATCAGAGCTACTGCTACCACCTGTAACTCATCAAACAATAAAAAAGTGGATATAGCTTCAGTTGTAATCAGACAGTAGAGGATATTGTTGCCTTTCCATTTTATGCTGCCACTGCCATGGGCGTGGTTTAAGCACCTCAAAATGGAATAGAATCAAAGTCTCTGTGAGTATTGAAATGAAAACAGGATATCTTTTCTGAGAGATAGAAAATATCCTGATATACCTTAGCGCCACTATTGTAGGGTAAGTTCAAAAACTAATATATCTTCCTTGGATGGGCGGAATAATATGGTTGCTCAGTAGGTATTATCATTCGTCACGGAAGGGAAATAAAGGAAAAAGCTGGATGTGCAACCAAAGAAAAATGCAACCTTTGAGCGAGACATAATGCCTGGTGATACCAGGATCCACGTGTTTCTTTTCCTTCATCTTCTGTCTCATCACAAAATCTGACTAAGGTACAGTTTTCTGAGAAATGGTCTGTCATCTGTGCCGTTACAGGGAACAGGATTGCAGGAAGGCAGTAGTCACCGAGAAGATAAAAGTTATAAACCTGAGCCTGCTCAGAGGAATAAGAACACACGTGTTGCCTTTCACAATGAAAACCAGTGTTTTGAAACTTTGGAAGGAGCGTTTTATGGTGGGAAGGAAGCAAAATGGTGATTTATATTCCACCACACAGGAATGACAAAGTTGTATGCTGACACTTAACGTATCTTATTGAGTATCAGCTGCTTGTGCAATGTATGTTAACTTACTTTTGTTTTGACATTCAGGCCTAAGTTTTCCATAGTTCAAAACTATGTTCAAACTGAGTGAGCCGTTGGCAGCCTAGTATGCAACTGTACCTCAGGAAAACAAATATTACAATACATGGAACTTCTTATCTTCAGTATTCTTCACCTTATTCTCCCACCCCTTCAGAAACGAAGCATATCCACTATTTCCACTCATTATTTCAGTCTGGTAAAGGTTTTTGAGTGTCAGGTTGATGAATTAGCCTTCATTTTTTTTTTGCTTTTCTATTCAATGTTTCTATAGGTCACTCTTTTCCTGGTCAGTTCCCATTTCATGATCCAAGACAGAAGTCACTCTTAAAGTATATTGTTTTGAAATAATTTTCAACCTGACATTTTTAAAGCACGTTTTAAATGTGTCCAGTATGATACTCAATAAGTTTTCAATATATTTAATAAATATCAGCTGGCAGGTTAACACAGCACCATTTTGTGATTCAAGTAGGAATGATTAAGTAATTCACAGGATTATAAATTATAGGCAGAGAAAAATGGGAAACCAACACAACTATGGCCATGCTACAGGTATATGTTTATTTTCAATTCGCATCTCTTTTTCAGCCTGATTAGTTCTTTTGAATTCTTCCTTCTCTTATCTTCTCTAAAGTGTTTTCCTTCCTGATACAATTTTGGTTTTTTATTCTTTATTTCAGCAGCACTAGGCCAATCAACTCTGCTCAAGGCAGCAGAAATTTCCCTGACACATGCAAAGGCAGAACTGAACCTTTGGATTCACAGAAAATCCCCGTTCTGCTTGTATTTCTCTGTTCTGCTAAGAGGGCCAGACATTCCCATCAAAAGGACTTACTATTCTGGTTATTGTATATGTAAACAAAGACGAAACATAACATCTCACTGCAGGTACAGTATTGAGCTGAAGTCAATTTAAGGAGCAGCAGCAGGTATTTGTTTCCCACCGTATGGAGGCAAACAGCAAAAGCAGTCTTTCATCAGGCATTTTCTTGACTATTTCATGTTTGTTTTCACCATCACCAGTATATCATTTATGGCCACCATTCAGCAGCGAGCTCCCAGAATTCTTTTATATGCACTTCATTTATGTTTGCCATGATTTTTATTTAAGGACATTTCTAAGAACATTTTTATAAACTCCGTACAGGTCATTTTTCATCTTTGTTATAGGAACAGTTTACTAGTTACTTGGCAGCCTATATGTGATTTATCAGACGAGGGCTTTGATGCCTCGAGCACCCGTTTTTCAAACTTGTCTGATGTGGAAGTGATCTTGAGGCTGTGATATATATTGATTTGATTATTGTTTTGTAAATATTTTCTTGCTTAATATAGAGAGAGGAGTATGCCCCTCCCGCAGTGTAACTACTTGTGGGAAAGGGTTTGTTCTAGTCATCAAACAGGATACATAAATCAGTATTACTGGATAGAAAATCTATGGCTTGATTTAGAAAAAAAATAGGCTTGAGGCTTTCTCTTCAAGCTGAGTGTTTGGAGACTGAGTGGATTTTTATTTATTTTAATTTTTCTGACTGTATCTCTGGAAATCCTGGGGTATTTTCATATTTGAGTTCCTTTCTTCATTTTATGTAACAGCAGCACTGGGATTTTTTGCTGATCAGTTTTTGTTGATAAAAGGATAGTTATTAACAGGATATATGCTGTCCACCAGACATTATTGTTGCTGTAGCACAGACTTCAAGTGAATTGAAGTATGTGCATCCCTTTGCCTATTCTTCTCTTACTTCCCTGTCTTTAAAAAATCTTACTGCTGGAATGCAATGATAATTAAGATGGTTACAACATGCTGATACAAGATAATGCCCTGTCTCATACATCTAAATAGTGGGGATTTTTAAATTCTTTTTCTACTCCCTTCTTTCTCCCAGCTCTCTTTTTTCTTCAGTCCAAGGATGTTTCACTTCTCATGGTTTTGGAAACATGGATCCAGTTCCACATAGACTTTAGACAGTTTTTCATGGAGAGACTTTCTCACAGCTCAACCATTTATATCAGGTCATTATGCTAAGGTCTTCTATTAACTTAAAGCTCATTTATTAAAAGCTTTTACTATTATTATTATTATTAATTTGGTGGGGATGTAGTGTTTAGGGTTTTTTGGATTTTTTTTTTTGTTTTCTTTTGCTTTTCCTCCAGAGTCTTGGAATATTCTTTAGCAAACGGACTCCATAAATATAAAATATACCTTTAACTTTTCATGTGGTCTTGTATAACACAGTAGCATTAAAATTGTTGCACTGATTCATTCATTACACTCTTCTACCCTAAAATTTTCAAATTATTTGATCATGCTTTGCTTTCTTGTTTGGTTGGTACCAAAAGGAAGACGTGTGCTCAAAGTAGGGTAAATCACACTATATTGCTTGTTGTCTGACTTGACCTTCGAATCAGAATTCTGCCTCGAAATTCTTTCAGAGCTCAGTTTTCCAAACCAGGTCTTAATCTTAGACAAGCACAAAACTGATTATTTCCCTATCTGTTACACGGGCATCTCAAGTAGTTGTATAATATACAAGGGCTCTAACATTTTTGGTACATCTCATTTTCTTCTGTTTTCAATTTACCTGTTGCTGGGTAGTAAATGCTTTCACTAAGTCACCTCAACCTTTCTCTATCTAAACAAAAGATACTGTGTTGACTTAGTTCTGCTGAAAATGAGATCCACTGTTTTACTTTTGAAGAAAACCTTCTGTGAAAGCTCATCTGTAAAATGAATAGTGACAAAGTATTGATACTTCTTGAAATGTGAGTAAGCCTAGCTGAAGGAGGGATCAATTTACTCTATTTCATGTCCCATCCCATTTGTGCTTCTCTTGTTGGATCAGAAGGATCACTTCTCTTTTTCTTGGAGCTACCAGTATTGGGCTTGGTTTAGGATATGGCCACAAGTTATGATTTTCCAAACTAGTCCTTTGTACTTACTTCTCAGCCTGTGGTTTTCCAAAATATGTAGTTGTGTGGATGAGCTCCTTCAGTAGTTTTGTAATGATCTGTGATTAGCTGTTATCAGTTAATTTTCTACTTGAAGTTGCATGAGTGCTTTTTGTCAGTTCTACAGAATGAGCTAATACTTTTTTCTTTTTTATTTTTTTTTTCTGAAAAGTAGATACTTTTAATATCAGCAAATACAATGTAGTTGTGTGTTGGTTGGTTTATTTTAGAGTATTTCTTTGAGTCAGGCTTCTGAATCATCACAGTGTAGCACAAGTACTCTGCCGAGTGATGTTATAAAGGGCTTAGTCCCAGTGCTTCATTTTATACACTTGAGTTGTAACTTCATATGTTGGATCTCTCCCTGCACCGACAGCTCACACCAAGAGCTATCCCAAAGATTTACAGCGTTCTGAGAAGTGGCTACAGGTTCTGAAAAGTGACATGGCTGTCACTATGCATCACATGGTGGCGGCACCCAAACTTCAGAAAAAGCAGAAAGGTGTGAAATAATTGGTATGAACCCAAGGTGTCATGTCTCTTGCACCTGTGAGGCATTAGCAAGACTTCCTTAGGAGCACTTTGAAAGGGACAAGCTCAGATCAACAGCAGACAGCGCTCCAAGGAATTTAAGGTTTTAATTCCCAGGTATTTGGACAAGTGATAGAAAAGGACAGAGATGATCCTTCAACTACAGTCACCAGAGTTCCCTGAGGGGAAAGCTGGCAAGAATCATATGTAACGATACTTGTGGATTGTACAAAAGTACTGGGTTGAACTGCAGCTTGCTAAGATGCAAAAAGAAGGGAAGTACAATAATCTTTGTGGATTTGCTCTGTTTTACACAGGATTTTTTCCAATTCTCTCTTATATTCTTAGGATTCCAGAAAAGATCAGTAGGTTCTTTAGAGGGTTGTTTTTCCTCTCTCGGATGCTGATAATGGATCAAATTCATACAACAAAAGCTTATCTCCTTAACCATCTTATATCTGAAGTCCAATATCAGATTTGTTATCATGGAGGGGCTAAACACATGGAAAAATCCTTGGGGATTTCTTTACCCAGAGCACGTTCTTAGAAGCTTATATACACTATGGGAGGATGCTCTCAAACAAAACACTTTCACCCCTCTCCTCTTCTCCTCCTAAGGAATGGTTTTTTCCTGTGTCCCATCCCATGATCTGTGGATGGGATCGTAAGAACCAGGATTTTGGATTTACCTACCCATGCTTGAGCACTGAAAAAGTAAAAAATCATTTCATGGAGACAGTCACAAGGTCTCTTGCCACTTTTCTGCTATGTTTTTTATGCTTCATGTGTACCTTCCCTGCTTTGGACCCTTGACTAGGACTGAACCTTTCTCCTTGGGAGACTGGTTGGCTATGGAGAACTCCACCACTAAAGTTTTCAAGATGCTTCTGGATGCAAAAGGGTACAGAAGGTCAACTGGATGCTGCTGCTTCAGAGGAATCCAAAATAAAGCAGTATTAGACTAAAGTGGGAACAGATCAATGACAACAAGCTCACAGTCTGGTTTTACAAGCCAGCAAGGGAAAGAGACACATAATTCAAAGTAGCTCCATGTGGGATTGTGAACGTGGTGGCATAAGCATTTCTGAAAAATTAGAGGGCATTACACAGGCTGCTTTTTGGATTATTTTTTATTTTATTTTTACAGCATGATTTTGAGGGAGAATAAGGGTGCAGTATGGAGGCGTATACTCTACACACATTAAAAGGATGGAAATAAAAAGTAAGTTAGTTGGGTTTTTGGTGGTTTTTGTTGTTGCTGTTGTTTTTTCTTGCTCCTACCCCAAGCTCAAGCATCCTCAGAAAGAGAGGCACTTCATGCATGCCGAGGCGTATGCAGACACGTAGCTATTTTGGACAGTCAGGGATTAGGGCTCAAGTGTGACACGAGAGCAAGCCTTTACAATAGCACAGGCGTCGTGAAGTGCCTTTTGAATAAAGGCTCATTTAAAAATATGCTCGTGCACATTGTGAAAGCGGGGTTTGGATGTGTAGGTCGAAGAACAGCACTTAAATGTTGGGACACTTCTCTGAATTAAAACCACACAGCTTTTCGCAGTAGCCCTTGCAGCTCTGTTTTCCTCGTGGTAACTCTAATGTTTAAGGTATTTGGCTGGAACCATCTGGGAACACAGAACATACGTGAATGCACATAAAAGTAGTCTCTAAAATAAAGGTTACTGCTTTTTCAAGTATTGTCTATCTTTTGTCAAATGTGACATGGTATTTCCAGGTAAAGAATACTTGGAATTTGTGTGGGAAGTGAGGGTGAAAAGGGAGGGGGAGTTAAAGGGGTTTGTATATCAGCTCCTTAAAAAGAGAAAAGCCCATTTAGGATGCCCTGCTCTCTGAAGCAGCTTGGGCTTTTCAACAATAAAAACATCAGGCTGGTGTAAATAGGCATACCTTTCTTGTCTTCCATATAATATTTTTTTCCCCACTTATATTCTTCTTTTTATTTAGTTTCTTATTTATATATTTTTAAGTGTTATTTCCCCTGGATAAGAACTAAAATAATTCCTCGAGCAAAGAATAAGACACAATGCACAATCTTCCCCATATTAACTACCCTTCCACGCTATTGTCTTGCGTGCTGGTCTTGGGGACAAGCCATCTGTGCTTTATGATTATTCTGGCAACATTAATAAAATGTTCACACAGCGTTCTTGCTTACTGAACACACAGAACAATTATTGGCAGTTTAGTTCTTTTGTTCAAAACATTCCACAATATACTGTCCAGTTGCAACTAAAAAGTCAGCTTTTGCTACCAGAGTGATGTATAAGTTTATCACTTTCTTCCTGGAATTGAAGATTTCCATTGCAGTTGTTTATATGATTAACAAATTTAGACTTTCACTCTATCTTTTCTATATTTTCATTGATGATTAGGTCTGTCACCTTTTACTTTCACTGCTTTACCTGAAGCTTAATAATGCTGATGTAATTGCTCATGGAATACAGAAGTAGATGGTGTGAAAAAAAGAAGGCAGGAGGTGATGCCAATATTATTAGAACATTTAAGCTTTATTTTCTCTTTCTACAAGCAGAGATGTATTGTTCCATTAATATTATCCAATCAATAAACACAGATAAGTGATGGCATCTACTAAGATGAGAGTACCAACTCCCATCCCATTCTACTGTTCCACCCTTCTTCTGTAACTTCAATTTTGCTAGGAATTCAGCCAGGGTGTGTGGGTATTCCTTATATTCAATAACTTCTTGTGTTTTGAAAACCCAGTTAGGAAAAGGGTTGGGAATATCAATACCTGTGGAAAAGTCTGTAAAATAAGCTCTTCAAGCAAAACCAATTCTTAAAGTAAGTAAGAGATGAGCATGGGATTATCAGAAGGTCTTCCTTTAAATAAAAGTGTTGCAATAAACAAATCAATTGTTGAAAATGTTGATTGTTAAGCAGGTAGCATTTTCCACAGCATGAATTGGGGTAAAAGAGGTAGTTATCCAGTGTTTTTTAAGTATTTATCAAGCCTCTCTTTAATGAACTAAAAACTGGGAGATGTGTAAGGGCACTCAGGCTGGAATCAGACCCACATCATACCTGGAACCCACAGTGCCTTTCACATGCCAAAGCTCCACATGTTTGTGGAGCTCCACAAACATGTGGAGCTTTTCAGAAGTAAATACAAATTGGATTTGAATATACTGTTTCAGCAAGTTCTTTTAGGACAGTGTGGATTGTCCTTTGAAAACGACCTCTCTCTCTCTCCAGCGTCTATGCAAGGAGATTGTAGAGAAGTGAATAGTTTAGGCTGGACAAGAGGATGCTGGGTTTGATAAAATGACCCTATCTCAACATCCGCTTCAAAAGCTTTCAAGTTAATTTGAAGACAAGGTGTTTGCAGACCTTCACGTACAGTTCACACTCAGTCTCGTGGTTTGGGATGAGATTTTCACATGTACATGATCGATCTAGGAAGAAGAGTGTCATTGAAAGCCAATAAAATCTGTAATCCTAAATTGCTTAGATCGCAGTTTTAAAGAAGTGCAGAGTTTTTATTCACACAATCCATATGAACTATTTAGAATTATAGACCAAGGTGGGATTTTAAAGAGTAACAACTTTACTCTTCTTATGAGGGAGGCAAGGAGCATTTAGCATTTTTAAGTTAATTCAAATCTAAGTTTCATTTTTGTCACACTTTAGCGAACGCTTGCGATAATTTTTCAGGGCACTTTGATTTATGTGGATGCTTTACAATGAATGTAAATATGGTTTGTGATTAGTCAGATGTTCTGCTGGTTGGAAAATACAATTGCTGAAGTGAATCTCAAAGGCTTATTATAATACATTTTTAGTTGTATCCTTCCACTTCTGAATATATTAATAAAAAAAAAAAGTCAGGATGAAAACCTTACATTAAAATAATTTGCTCTCTTTAAGTAACCAATAACACTTTTAGATATTGACATGAATATCTAAATATCTCCATTTAATTTCACCTGTCCTTTTGGTTCTGTATACACCAGACTTTGGATAACAATGGCTGGATTTTTAGGGTATTCAGGTATCTACAGATGTAGAAAGGCACCTTTTTTTGAAAAAGTAAAATCTACGAGTCAGACACAAATGTTTTAAGGCTATGGCTCCTCCTACCCTACCTGCCTGTAGAAAGGCATTAAAAAATGGAGTTTACACCCTGACATAGTTTCTATTAAAGCTAGCGGAAATAATTCAATTTCACTTTTCTTCCCTGAGAGTTGCACTTTCCAATTCTTTCACACTAGCTTAGTTCCATTGTGTTGCCTCTTCTAGCAAAATAGGAAAATTGATCAAATATAAATTCTCTCTTCCTACACATAAACCATGTGTCATAATTTATTGTATTGGGAAGAAAATCTATTGCCTTTGAGTTATTTGCTTGTTTGTCTTTTAAACAAATCCTGTTTGGGGTTTTTCATACTGATAGATTTATTTATTTAAAGGTAAAAAATCATTCTAGAGATTAGTTAAAAAATAATTAACGTATTCAAATAAGAAGTAAAGGATTTTCCTACGTTGTATAAAGTGTACTAGAAATGGCCACGAAGGATAGGTGATGAGCGAGAAATATTTTAGAGAAAGTAATTTTAACTCTCTTTTACAAATTAATTTACATATTAATTTCGGGACAATGTTAGAGAACAGGTAACTTTTAAAACAGCACGCCTCAGACCCACAGTGTCATCAGAAGATATCTGGTAAAAGCATTTCTTTACGTATAAAAATGAAATCCTGAAAAATTTTGGTCTTTAGCGGGATTGTGGATGTGCGTGTGGATTTGGTGATTATTTATCAAAATCTAAGAAATTATTTTTTAAAATTAAAATTATTAAAAGACATTTTTTAGGCATAAGTATCGAAATTATCTTCTTAAACTAATTGTCCCAATTTAAATATGACCAGGTTTTATTCTCATGCGACTCAAACATGCATGCAGCAGTTTCAACCTAGAAATTCCCTTTCCCTGAGTACTAAATGAAAACTAAAATTAAACTCTTCCAATTATTTCTTATATTTTTAATGTAAAACAGAGTGCAAGATTAAGGAACTTCATATGTGAGGTGTTTCGCATATGTATGATTAGAGCCTCACTCAAACTCATAATAAGCCTAGACTTTGACTGGCACAATATTTAGTGTCAGGCTCAAGCTAAAACGAGCAGTAGTTCAGTGAGTGGCAAAAAGAACAAAAGCAAGACTTTCCTTCATGGACCTCGAGTTCAGGAGTACAGTGGTCTTGTAAAATACTGTTGTCTTTGGAAATGAAGCATAGAAGTTACGAGTCTCTTACTCTGCCAGTCCTTTTGCCTTTGTTTCCTCTGTTGAATCTGCTTAGAGTAATGGTAAACGTCACAAATCAGGGAAGGAAGTCATCATTGCTTTAAAATATTGTCATCAGAAAAATATAGCAAAAAAGAAGGCTTTGTGATTCATCTGATTTTGATGGAAAGATGATATTCTTAGGACGCACGTTTCTGCACAAGTTTGGAGATAACATTTGATTTTAAATTTTATTTTGACATTCAAAGCTGCATTTCCTATCCTTACAGCTTTTTTTGTAACTTTATAACTACTTGTGCTTTGCACACACAAAACCTGAAGGAATTCTAATTTGAACGTGTTAACATGTTTTCAATGAAAATTTGTTTACTTCCCCTGAAATTATGGAAAAAGTAGCTTGGAAAATAATATAAAGTGTGTGTGCATTAACATCAGTAAAGGCATCTTAACATTCCCAATTTATTTAAAAATATATATTTAATCTTTGTTTATTTTCTGCTCTACAGAATTTTTCATTATGCCATCTGCAAAATTTCTCTTCTCAAAGTGAGGAACTAAGGAGTTAGGTCCCGTTTTCACGCGCACCTTTGGCAGTGGGCTTTGTTTAAATTTGCTGTATCATCTGTATAATGTTGCTTTCATGGCATTATAAACTTCTCATGTGTGCTGCTAGAAGATAGAAAATGGCCCAGTGGCATATGTTGTGTTCTTGCATCTGCCTAATTTTCAACTTGAAATACCACACAGCAATGTTTGTGATAAACTACACACAACAAGGTGAAAGCAGGTGCCTGCTGGGATGAGTAATCATCTTTATTTCATCATCTCATATCAACAGGTATCATGGAGGCAAAGTAATAGCTTTTATGAGAGGAGCTTCACATGTACCTCTGAAAAGTTATGAGACACGAGACAGAATCAACAAAGAGATAATGACTGCAGATTTGCTGTAGAGTGCCCCGCAGTTCAATTTACATTGCATCCTGAAGGGTACCGTGTAGGAAGGCCAGATTTTTCAAAACAAATAGGCTTGGAAGTGCTATCTAATCACTAACGCTCAAACTGTGTGTGCTGCTTTCAGAGTTCCCTCTCTGTGGAAGGTGGCTGTTTTGGGGATTTTGTTTTGTTTTGGTTTGTGGTTTTGTTTTTTTTCTAAACACGTAGTTTTACCTTCCCCTTTACTCTCTCTGGTTTTATGTAGCAAATATATGCATCCCCCAACATATATTTCAACACTCCTGCAGCCCTAATTGTCGTATGAAAGGTGAAGGTTTTTTTACACTATCTATACTGAAAATATTTTGTTTCTGTACTACCTTTAATATATAAAGAATGATCGTATTAGAGATACGGTGGAAGCTGAAGGTCAATAAGTGGGTATAAGTAATCTTTTAGAAGGACAAGCTATCAGAGTTTAAAAAAGTGCATAAACACATCTTTGCCAGAAACAGCATGGAGTAAAATCTAAGCCAAAATAGTGAAAATTCTCATAGGCAAAATCCTGATGTGCAAATCATGGCTCAAGGGTTCAGAGGTCTGCAACTTCGTGCTTGGTGAAGCCCAACAGGCTGATCTTGGCTGGTATCTGATGAAGAAAACCAAAACTGAGGTGTGAGAGGGCATGTGAGTCAAAGCCATGCATGACCAGAGAAGTGAAAACATTCCTGGAAAGGATTTTTTAAAAATTGTTAGTAGTAACTCAAAGGGTTCTGAAAAACGTGAAAAGGTGGATGACTTGATAAGGTCTGGAGGAAAGCTAGTCACTGAAATAAATAATCAGTTGAGGATTAATGGCTTAAAAGTGAAAGAGTGTAGATTTAGATGAGATATTGGGAAAAAATGCTTTGCTGTGAGGGTGGTGAGACACTGGCCCAGGTTGCCCAGAGAAGCTGTGGCTGCCCCATCCCTGGAGGGGTTCAAGGCCAGGCTGGATGGGGCTTGGAGCAACCTGCTCTGGTGGGAGGTGTCCCTGCCCAGGGCAGGGGGGTTGGAACTTGATGATCTTTAAAATCCCTTCCAACCCAACCCATTCTGTGATTCTATGAAAATGAAGCTGTGATTTAATGGCTCCATGTGGTGGTGCACAATACCTGTTTAAAGTGCAGAAGACAGGGGAGAAAACATCAGTTGCAAGTTCCAGTCTTTGCTTTTTCCATCCTGGAGATCTCCAGTTATGATCCTTAAGGTCCATTACAACCCCAAAAATGCTGCTTCTGTGAGCCCAGGTCTACATGAAATGATGTTTTTGTAGAGATCTGCCTTTTTCAATCAGACATATGGTCAAAGAAAGAGGTGAACTTTAGCTTTCAGAGTTTCTTTTGACTGGGTGAGAGGGGTCTCAGGAGACTCCGTGTGACATAAGGCAATATTCTTGGACAACCAGCAACACTCCAAACTCTATCATTCCATCACCATCGCGTCCTTACATGCACACAACAAATATTGAAAGATGCCTGAGGCAGGAAAGTGTTTTTATTTTTTCCTGAGGAGTGGAACATGATTGCATACTTAAGTTTGAGTAGCATCTGGGAAATTATTTTAATGAAGAGAAAAAGTGCTAATTGTGAACAGCAAACAAACTTGTTTTGAAAGGCAAGTAGCAAATTGTGAGAAAAACTGCAAAGTGGCTGCAAATTTCACTTACCCTTGCAACATTCCTTGACATTTCCAAAGACACGGAATAAAACCTTCCTAACGATAATATTCTGTTTTGGTTTCCACGCATCAACTGTTTTTAAGTACACAGTGGTTTTTCAAACTTTGTTTACCTGTAGCAAAGCATTCGAACCTGGTGGAAGTAGATTGCACAGATTTTATGGGGCTGTTTTCTAAATAGGAGCACCACACAGGGATATTTCGGAAAAGAACCTGTAAGAATTAGCAGAGTTCAGGCAAGTAGCAGCAGAATTTATGCTTATTCTTCCTCTTCTAAAATATTTTGGAGAAATTATGACAGATTTAAAACATTGTAATTATATAAGAAAAAGTTGTATGCAAACCACATCTAGTCTAACAGGCTTCAGGGACCTATTTACTAGGCTAAATTTCTTACTTTTAAAAGTGTGATTAACCCTGGTTGCCCTCTTATCCCAAGTGAATTCTATAATGGGCCTCTTTAGCACTACAGCAAGAATTAAGTTTACTTACTCTTTGCTAAAAGGTTGGCCAGGCAAAAATTTAGCCAGCCCAGATAACAAAACCGAGGTATTTATGAGTGAATCCCTGGAACATTCCTTCCATCCTGGGAGACAGAGAAGGAAAATGTCAGGTCAGGTGAGGTCCCAACTCACCTAAGTGGAAACTTGCTTAGTTCCAGAAACCAGGGATTTTGGCAGTGAGCCACTGCCTCGACAAGGGTCATAGCAAAAGACTGTGGGGTATCCTGTGGCTGAAACCAAATGGGAATTTCTCTGGGAGGCCAGACTGGTCAAGACCAAACATGTTTTTATCACCCTGCCTTAAATCTGAGAAAAAACTGGAGCTGCTTACACACACGTTGCTCTAATTCCAGTAGAACAACCAGCTTCTGGTCCACGCTCCGGGCTCAAAGACGGAGTCGAAAGTTGATGGACCTTAAGATCTGGATTTTAATCTATTTGAAGGAGCAGATATATACAAACCCAGCAGGCTGAATTTCTTAAAGATCAAATACAGCCTGTAAATGCCATAAATGGTAGAAAAGATTTGGTTATACCCTAACTAGAACTTCCAGAGGCTTGGTTATAAAGATTTGGTTATACCCTAACTAGAACTTCTAAAGGCTTCCAAGCACTGGATATGGCTTATGTCTGGTTACAACATATGTCAAATTACAGTTTCAGCTTTCTGTTTAAGCCCACATCACATATCTGTGCTGTTTTTAAACGAGCATCTGACCCAGTGTTTGTCATTAAGCCAAGTCATTTCTTACAGGCAAAGCTCAAGGTAAAATGAAGAAATTACAATAAACAAGACAATTGCCTTGCGTTGCCTCTCAAGCTACTGGAAATCATTGTGCCATAGATACAGCATATCAAGTGCATGCTACACAGAGATAAGAGTTTATATTCAATAACAAATCCACTAATCACAGAGGAAGATTCTTAGTATCATTTGAAACGGTAAAAATCCCTCCTTTCTCCCTGACTCTGCTCTTGAAACCTTTCAGAACCTCTGCCTTAGATTTTGCCATGTTTCACAGTGAGAGGAAAGATTCTTTTCCCAAGGATAAAGTCACAAACATACAGTATTTTTGTATTTTAACACCACAAACACTTTCACTACTGTGAGCTCATGAAAAATCAGGGAGTTGCTCTATACTTCCCAGGTGAAAAGAGTGAATCAAACCTCAGCTGGCTGCAAAAAAATCGCTGCTGCAGTTTTCCAGCTGTGGGAAGCTCATTGCAGATTCAGCAACCACGTGTGACATTATGCTTATTCTTCTTTGGGCAAGTAATTAAAATGCGCAGGTTTCATATATTTCCAGTCCACAATTTATCATGGTTAACAGGGGAAACAGTGTCTCAACATTCCAAAACATCTTTAACAACCCATATACGAATAACAAACAATAATGCAGTACAAGTAGTTGTTTTTACATGTAATAAAAGAACATCCCTCTCCGCCTGGATAACTTATTCAAGGTTATTTAAAACAACAGATAGAATTTGTCTGGAAGAGAAAATACAGTGAATCGCTTCTTACATGCAAAATTTGAACAGGAATATAAACCAGCAGCCACCTTTTTACTGTCTGCACTAGACAGGGACTCTTTCATATTTAAAAAAGGAGAGTGCAGCAAGCAGAATGACACAGTCTCTTGCAAGCTGAAAGTCTGCACGCTGAATAATCCTCCCCTCCCTCCCTGTAAAGTAACATGACAAACCAATATCATTCTTTTTTTTATTATAATAACGATCCCCTAAATGTCATCCATATATGGGAAGCGTGAGTTCATACGGTAAGCAGAGCATCCAAGTAAACAAGAAATGTGCTGCGATAATAAGCGTGGTGTAATAATTTATGATAAAGTACCTGATAACCAGACAGACGAGCCGTTGCAGATGAGGCATAAATAGTGGCAGACACAGAGCTGTGTCAGGTTGTACCTCTGCAACATGAAAGGAGCTCTGCCAAAAAACGTGTACCAACTTTGGGAGTGTAAAAGCTCCATTTTCATTTCCTCTGTCTCTGTAAACATGAATCGACTTTTTTTTTTTTCTGGGAGATAGCCAGGAACTGCTTTAATAATTTCTGTTTATAAGAGTTGCCAGATACCTAACGCCTCCTGCCCCGCCTGAGGAACTGCTCCAGCTTTACAAACGCAATTTTGCTAGACAGTACCCCGCTAACCTTGGCTCTAGACCGAGAGAGCACCAGAGATAAAAGGAAGAGCAGTAGAGATAATATCAGCAATCATATGTTCCCCCTGATCCAGCTGTGATTGATATTCCAGAAGTTGCAAGGCCTGAGGGATCGGCGCACGATAGGGGCTGGTCGTGTTTACCTTTATTACCTCCTGCTGTTCCATATGCATTTTGCATACAGGATATGGGAATATATATGGACAGTGTAGTTTATATTGTGCTTTACACCCAAGAGAAGAAATTATCCTAACAAAATAAAGAGGCTTAACCCCCACACACACTGTAGTATGCAGCTTTAGAATATCCCTGCTAAAAGATCACGTCTAGAAGCATCAGTTCTCGACGGAAAAAAATTGTACTGAAATCAAGTGGGACTTTCAAGATCCTTCCTGTGTACCTTTCTTTGTTGTCTTGCTAACAAACACTTCTGTATTTAGATAGGTTTTTAATTGTCAATTCCGTGTTCAAGCCCTAGGTTAGCATTGCATTTTGGTAGACGGAAGTATTTATGTTAATTAGATAGGACTCCAAGTGAGAAGAACAGAAATCCCACGAGAAGGGAATGAAAGGGTTTCTGCCACCCAGATCTTTCAGAAAAGGAAAACTCCTTGCAGTAGCAGCTTTTTCTCAAAACCACGTACAGCAGAAGGGAAAAATACCTGGCCACAGGCACAGAACCGGCCGTTGCAGGGTCACCAGAGCATTCACTGAATCTGTAGTTTTGGCTGAATTTTTCTGTCTTGTTCTGTCTCACTAATTGCTCCAGCCTTTTCTTTTCCTCATGGCCTCTTCATAATTTAATTAATTCCATAATTCCATTTTGCACCCTCTCCCTGCCTTGATACTCTATTCACTTTCCTCTCCTTCCCTCTCCCCACTCCAAACGTGTTTATTGCCTCTGAAGTAAATCACTAAAGAAAGAGGAATGAAAAAGCTACTAAAATCATGTTTATTGCCACCCTGTGGTTCCCTCTGTGTGTCAGCTCCCATCTCCCTTCTCTATGCAGTGAATATTTTTCTGTGCAGAGAATTCTGAAGGGAGGAACACCTACTGTTACGTGCTTTGTGTAGAGCCCAGCACTGTGGAGGCTCGCTTTAAACCAGCTCTTAAATACCGGTGTAATAAGCATGATTAAAAATAATTATGATTTACATTAACTGAGTCTCTGAAAATGCCAGAAATAACACTTACGTCTTCCAGACCCCAGTCCCCAAGTTTTGATTTGTAATATTATTATGTTTTCCTTCCTTTTTTTTTTCTCATTAGAAGAGGACTAAGGGTTTTTTAGCTTGGTTTGTCCATTCATTTTGGGAAACATTAATTCATTCACCACAATTAACCAGGAGGGATCCAGAAAGACCTCTTTAACTACTGCCAGTGGTCTTATTAGACACATTATTAGAAGATGCTCTTTTCAGCAAAGGCTTCCCAAAGTACCTGTCAAGTAAGGTTTGTCCTACTGCCTGCGACCTTTCCAAAGCTGTATCAGTTTCACTCTAGTCATGGAAACCAAGACTAGCTTTTTGGTATTTTTGTGACAAGCCTGGTCTTTTTTGAAGTGGTTAATAACTCTAATTGGAAATTCAGATGTCAATGCCTTCCTCATGCTGAGTAAAACCCATGTCTTTGAACACAGTAACTGAAGGTTACATCTCGTGTTGACTGTAGGACGTGCCTTCACCTAAGTTGGGTTCCAGGAGAGCCTCAGGACCTCTGCAAGGTGCTGGGGACCAGGGATTGGAGCAGGATTTAGAAGATCAGTTTGTTACAGATCGGTTTTTGCGTAAACTGGAGTTCATACGAAGGGGTACAAGCGATGACTCCCATTCCAGCTCTGCTGCCAAAACCCATTCCTTTCATGAAGCAACCGAAAGCTAACACTGAACATTTCTGAAAATCTCATCCACGGAGTCTTAATCACTATGACTGTACAGTTGAAAAAAAAAGTCAGTGAGAGAAGAAGCAAAAAGAGACAGGTGTCTTTTACCATTACTCTTCACCAATAAATAACCTTTGTAGTGTCATAGGGGAAAAAAAAATAAGTCATTTGAAGCATTTGATAGGTTCTCTTGATGCTAGTTGAAATTTTACACTTAAGGAAAGAGTATTAAAAGAAAAATGACATTTCAACTGAAGATCTTTTGTGCAAAATATCTTCAAGGAAACTATGGATTTCCAGTTCCAAAACAGTTGAAAAAAATCAAGCTAAGGTTTTGGCAAAACCTCTAGGAAGAATCCCGCATCAAGCCTGTAAATATATGATATCCCTCTGTTCTTATGATCTTATTGCCTGTATATCCTACGAGGCAAAACTATGGTTTCCCAAACGAAAAAGATTACAAGAATGGAGAACAGCAATGACTCAAGACACACAATTTTCTCAGCAGGTGGAAACCAGGAAAATGGAAGCTGCTGTGAAACAGCTGAATCTTAAGTTGCAGCTCTGCATCGTGTTTCTTCACCAAGTCCTAAAAGATGGTTGTATGTTTTCATTCTCCAGTCACAGTTTCCCACCTCTTCAGTAAATTTTCCCTAACAAAGTGTTTGTGGGGACACACTGTAGACAGACACTCAGAAACAGAGATAATCAACAAATTGGAGCTTTTTTTTAAACCCCCAAACCCCCACACTACTACAAACCATCGATCTGATCTACAGCTCGAGGTCCTTGATTTTTTTTTGTCAAAAACTAATGGGGTTGCAGCAGCTCCTAAGCTGTCTTAACAGCAACAAAAAAGGAACAGATCTCTTAGCCTTTGCCTAAATCTATATTTAACTGTTATTTGCTGTCTTGCAGTAGAAGGTTTTGACATCCCCTTGAGTCTTTGAGTTAAAACTTTTGTTCCCACGAATAGCATTTTCCTGGAAAAGTGGGAGACAAAACATTTTTCCAGTGCCTGTGGTCTATGTTACAGCCTATTACTAAAGTAGCAGCTGAAGCTTAGCTTGAGTGATTTGTTTTCCTTAGGAATTGTTAAAGCCGCTTATAAAAACCATCGTTCTCACCAAACCTAAAAATCTAAGGAATACAAAAGCAGTGAGAGCACTGTAAGCTCAGTAATTACTGATGCTTTCATTACAGTATTTTCTCTCAGGCTCTGGAGGACTTCTTGTTTAACTCCTGAGGCTTTGAGAGTCTCTCCATCACAGCTGAGGAAAACTAGCCTCCTGCCTTCTCTTGTATGTGATAATATAATATGACCTTTCTTTTTCTAGAAGAAACACAAGAACTTAAACAGTGAAGAAGGTATAGTCACAGGCAAACAGGAAAACAGAAAAGATAGAGTGATTTTCACCACTCCATCCGAATCTCATATCTTCTTGTCTTCCTCCAAGCAATAGGCCGGGCAGTGGCATGGCTCTCTTTGTGCTTAATGGCATAGTAAATATAACAAGAAGAATTGTGCTAATATACCAGGGAGGGAAAAACAGTCACACAGGCACAAACATGCAGTAGAAAACTCAGCAGAAGTTATTCAACTAGAGATTTAAAACAACCCATCTTAAAAGTGTGGGAAACTGGCAACAAAGACGAACTGCTTTCCCAGGAGGAAGACTATTATCATAGGCTAAACAGCTGTTTAAAAGGAAAAGTTGCTTCAAACGAAGAAGAAAACAGATGCTTAACTAATTTTTAAACATTTGTCAGAAGTGGGAAAAAGCCCACAAATGCATGAAAATAAGTTTCCTTTAAATACCCAGAGAGTTTATAGCCTAAGCTGAAAACCAAACAAAAAACCAATTTCTAATACAGCATATTCTCTTTGTGAAAACCCTAGGTATCCGAACACTCTGTCCTTAGGCATCTATAGCAAAGCTTTCTACATCTCAAGAATCCTCATGCTGCTTCTGCTCCAGCTAACTGAGAGTTGCTGCAATTGGGGATTTCAATTATCCACAGCTGGTTATGTGCTGCTAGGGCATTACCGGCAATTTCCCTGGGTTCAGTCACAGAGGGCAAGTCCCTGTTCCAGGCAAGTGGAGAAAATGATGAAAAGAAAACATCTCCACAGACCATTTTCAATTTCTGTAATACCTTCTTTCTACATGGTGGGTGCTAATTATACTTCCCAAACTCAAGTGATCTGTGACTGTGCTATAACAATTATTAGCTCGTACAAAGCAAAAGTGGACTTTAGGAGACAGAGACTTTGGGAGTTCAGGCATAAGTTTAGTGACCAGAATCCTGAAGTTCAGCCCACAAATTAGGCCAAATATATGAACTTTTTACACAACAAATATCCAGATGCAAAAAATGAAATAGAATTTTAGAATCATAGAATGATTAGAGTTGGAAGATCATCTAGTTCCTATCCCCTGCCATTTAGACCAGGTTGCTCCAAGGCCCATCCAGCCTGGCCTTGGACCCCTCCAGGGATGGGGCAGCCACAGCTTCTCTGGGTAACCTGGGCCAGTGTCTCACCACCCTCACAGCAAAGAATTTCTTCCCAATATTTGATCTAAACCCCTTCTCTTTCAGTTTAAAACTGTTACTGCTCAGCCTACCACTACAATCCCTGATAAAGAGTCCCTCCTCATCTCTCCTGTAGGCCCACTTTAGGGTCTGGAAGGCTGGTATAAGGTCTCCCTGGGGTTATGTCTCCCCTTTACCAGACAATGGAGTCAGTATCTCACTTACTGTCCACAAGCAAGTTTTTCTAGATCCCTGATTTGAATGAAATAGCAGTGGTTGAGGTTGTTAACTCCATTGAAGTAGCTACCTACACTCTTTGAAATCCTTACCTTGCCTATCACTGTTTACTGAAACCAGATTCTAGTTTTGATTAAGTTTATGGTGCCACCATAAATTAAAAGCAAGGTAACTTTAAAAAAAATGTAAAAACAGAAATCATATTGTCATGGGAACTTATCTTAATAGTGCATACAATAGTATCTAGAAATTAATGCAGATAAACATTGTCATTTAATAGGTATCTGAGGTTATTTATCCAAGAATTAAGTTTTAGTCCTACAAAATCCTAAAGTGATGTGTGAAATTACTTATTTAAAAATGGACAAAGCCATCTGAAGCATCTTTTCCTGTCTTTTCCAAGCTTTCATGTGGCTAATGTTGTTTCCTTCTGCAACCTACCCACTGAAAAGTGCTTTTAAAAGCTGCCCCTTTCATCCAGGGCTTGGGCAAGATTCCTTCTGAGTGCTGCAAATTTTGCGAAAACCTGTCCCATTGGTAATGTATGTGCAAATATCCATTCTGAGTAGCAGAGCTAAAAATATTATCAAAAGGTATAGTCCTCTGACAGCTTTGAGATTTTGGTTTGTCTTAACAATAAAAGTTTAGTGGTGAAAGCAATCTCTTGACGCCTACATTCGGTCCAATCCTCTGTCCTTGTACAAAACCATATTACAGAACTAAGGCTGGAAGGAAGCTTTAGACCTTGCCTAGTTATCTAGTCTTTCTCCATGCTGTGGGGATCACAGCATTCAGAAAACATTTGTCTAGCCTTTTCTTTAAACCTTGCAGGAAGAAGTTTCCCTAAGCACCGTATGCAATCTATTTTAGGGCTTGGCAGTTCTTACTGCCAGACAGAGAGCATTCAACAGTCAGTTTATAACCAATTATTGTGCTAACATTGTCCTTTAGTTAAACAGTTTTTCCCCTATTTTCCTTCCAGTGGAGTTACGGAAAGTAATTTTATTTCCTTCTAGCCTTCATTTTTTGCTATGATAAATAACTCGATTTCCTTATTCCCCGAAAAATACCTCCCTATTCCCTAAGCTTGCTTAATAATCTCTATTCACTTGTCCAGTCTAATGGTTGCTTCAAATACGGGATTGAAGTGATACTCACTATTCTGTCTAGATAAGGTCATTCTAGAGTTGGTTTTCTGATTAAGTTGTAAAATAACTTCTGCATTTTGAGCAGTCAAAATCCAGTTTGCAGAGGACAGCACTGCAGGACAAACAGCTTACCTCACATATATATCAGTATGGCCAGTGAAAATCTTCCTAGCTAAAAGTAGGAAATGTTTAGTTCACTGAAAGAAAAATGTCTCAAGGAAATGCAACATTTAAAAAAAATCAAAAATTAAAAAGAAAAAGGGGGTAGAAAGAAGAGGTTCTGTTGTCATAAAGTAAATGACTGTTTTGACACTGGATTTTTTTTTCCTCCCAGATCTATAGTGTGAAGAATTCTGGTGAAAATTTGCAATTAGATTCTTACAGGTCCCTGTGTATCAGCCACTAAGGCCAGCACTGACACTTTTCTTTTCTTTTTTTGAAGGATGGCTTTCATAATGCCTAGGATATTTTCATTTAAGAACACACTGTTTTGATTGTACTGAATAGACAAGCCATGATAATCAGCTATTTTAAGTTCCCCTCTAGTTTACTCCTCTCCTCAATCCTCTTCTCATTTTCTGCCTTCTTTCTTTTCCCTCCTACTTCTCCTCCCTTGAACAGGGTGTTAAAAGACTGTGACCAAGAGTTGTTGTTGAGCCAACCTAGCAGAACTAATCTGCTGAATATAGCTGAATAGAGTATTATAGAAATGGAATTTAACAGTGACTCACAGTAATAATAATTAGGTGGGAGAACAAGCTGGGTTTGAAGATCTGTTGTCATTCATGCAAAAATATGTGGTCAACTTACAATTTCTCTGTCAAAAGCCTCGGTATATCAGTGTGATTTGCAATAAAAAAAAAGTGAAATATTAATGCACCGTGGTCATACTTCTGAATATTCTGCATTAGGGCCAGTTTTTGAATGAAATGTTGGTTGAGATGAGAGATCCGTTGAGGAGGAGAAGATTGCAAGTGCGTGAGAGCTTTCTGCAGTAGATTTTATATTTATGGTTTACAGGAAAAGAATTGAAGTCAGAGGGAATCAGGTTGAGTGTTAATTTTAGCTAAAAGAATACTGGAGAAGTTTCTGCCTGCTTTGTGTAATTCTAGAGCTGGGGAATTCAAAAAGTAAGATGTAGGGCTCAGGAGGAGCAACTCCTAGCTGAAATGCTGGAGGAAATATCACTGAAGAGTGATGTGATTTTTTTTCTTAAAGACTGATGGATTATTTTTTTTTTTTCTGTCTCTTCTTGCTGTGTTTTGTGCCTCAAAGACATGCTGATGATTTTGAATATTAGGTACTGTTTAATGCAAAGTTTTCTGTGAGTCAGCAGAGTTCTTGTAAGTTGAGTTTTCATCCTGATGTACCAGGAGAATGCAATTTCTTAGTAAAAATGTAAGCTTTGTGATAAGATTTAAGTATACAAATAATGCAACAGCAATAACTCATATACTCCTGCCTAAACTTCTTTTTGAAAGCCCTGTTATTGTTGTTATAGCATGTGAAGCCAAGTTGCTGTCCCATGAAGGGGAAATACCCTCTGTGTTATCCTCTGTAGCGTTTCTCTGCCTCATGCTATCCTTTTTTTTGTTTTTCAAAAAAATACCAGTCTGAACTGGAACTAATCATAGAGAATGGTTAAAGTTGGAAAGGACCTTCAAGAGTATCCTATTTCACCCCCTGCACTGTGCAGGGACACCTTCCACTACACGAGGTTGCTGAAAGCCCCTTCCAACCTGACCTTGAACCCCTCCAGGGATGAGGCAGCCACAGCTTCTCTGGGTAACCTGGCCCAGTGTCTTTCCACCCTCAGAGTGAAAAATTTCTTCCTGAGACCACATCTAAATCTCCCCTCTTTCCGTTTGAAGCCGTTACACTACATGCCCTTGCAAAAAGTCCCTCCTCATCTTTCCTGTAGGCACCCTTCAGATACTTTGAGTAAAGTCTCCCTGGAGCCTTCTCTTCTTCAGGTTGAACAACCCCAACTCTCTCAGCCTGTCCTCACAGCAGAGGGGCTCCAGACCCCTGATCATCTTCATCGTTCTCCTCTGGATCCTCTCCAACAGGTTCACATCCTTCTTCTGCTGAGGACTCCAGACATGGAGGCAGTACTGCAGGTGGGGTCTCACCAGAGCAGAGTAGATGGGCAGGATCACCTCCCTCAAGCTGTTGACTGGTGTCTGAGCCAGTGAAAAGACCTGATCAAGACCACTTTTGTGAAAATGTAGTGATGCACCTCATATGTCAACCATAAGAAAGACCCACAAAGCAGTCAGTCTGAGAACAGTACTTCTTTGACCTTGGCTAGGAGGTCATGTTTGAATAATTCAGTTCTGTATGCGGATACCCAGCTGAGCTGAGTTTCAGAGTCACTGTGCTTATTTTGAGTGGGCTGTAGTTTACTTCTGCTCTCCTCTGCTTTTTTAGCACTGCGAACACTGTAAGTGTTTAGAGAGGATTTCTTTGTTCTGTACAGGGAGATAAACTGTGAAATTAAGCCTCATCAGCACAGCAACTTAGTTTATTTAACACATTTTCCTGAGTAAAGAGTACAAAAAATAAAGAGCTGAAGCGAATAATTTTCCAGTGAATTGCTATCTGCATTTCAAAAACGTGTCAGTCTACAAAATTTCCCATAAAACAGTTATTATTTTTTTATATTTACATAACTCAGTTAATTGCAGATAGTTATGTATTCCTTCCTTGCTTTGCTTAAAATATTGGCACAGAAATAACACTAGATCTATCTTGTGGCAAAATGCCATAGCGTCGTCCAATTTCCGAGGAGCCATATGGCAATGGTACAGCCATCTGTTTATCTTGATATTCCTTTCCTGGCAAACCTTTTACCCATATGGGTTATTGGTGCCCTCATCTGTGTATATCATGAAGAGGTTCAAAATCAAAATCTATAATTTTCCCTGGTATAACTTTTAACAATTACGCTGAACATAAAGATCACACTCTCCTCATGTTTAGCCTCATCCGCTTCTGTTTTGTACACACCTGCCTTCTTCTGTTAGATGCAGGAACAATTTGATTCCCAGAATTTGTGAAAGCTGTCATCGCAAGCTGTCAGGTTCGAGGCATCATAATCATCTCAAAGGACTGATAGCTCGTGCTTTGTGGATTTGAAACTTCATCACTAAAGAGATGAAATGATCCGTCCTTTTACGTGCTGACAGGGTAGCAATTTTGTGTCAGTGGAGAGATTCACACATCCAGACAATAAGGCCATGCCGAATATATGCAGAGTCCTTTTACATTTTCGGTGACAGCCATTTCCAATAATGTCTAAAATATTTGACACGCACTGTTTAGAATAATTTTAAGTACGGGAAAGTGTCGGCTTTCAGCCTGACGTACCAGCAAGCCAGAGCGGAATCATGTTTATATCCCATTTAGCAATCTGCTCTTTAATTTCCTCTTTACATGAAAGAGTTGTTTCAAATTGGATTCACCCGGAGTACAAACCAGACATTTTAAGTGTATATATGTTTCAAATCACATCAGAAGAGATAAGCTCACTCCTTAGTTTATTTGGGGATGTTTTCCCTCTTTTTTTTTTAAACAGTACAAACAGTTCCGTTGCAGATACCAAGCAAATGTGAAGATGCAAGGAATATAAGCTGTTACTTTTATGGGGGACTATCCTGAATTATGTACATAACGAATTGTTTTGCAGCTCTTAGGTGTCTGTTGACTAATGAAACGTATTGATTTGTTGCATTCCACAAATTTGTGATGCAAATTATTTATGAAATTCATTGGTTTATTTGGCAACTTTATAGCTTTTTGTTTGAAATATCATGTTTTGTGTACATTACACTGGTTGCAATTCACATAATGTACTTTTATGAAAAATTAATTAGATTATCTCTCTCATTTTCTGGCAGGATTTTTTTACAAAAATATAAGTGTATTTTTTTTGCATTTTAAGTACTCTGTGTCTGCTACTGATTTCAGTTTAGTGAAGTTTAAGATAAAACTGTATTTAGTTCCCAAGGATCTCTGCCAGGATCATCCCTTTGTCTTCTAGATTAGGTTTTAGATCATTCCTTTCAGATCCAAGATTGTTCTCCAGCCTTACAAGAACTTCCACTCTCCACCAAACCACTAGGAAATGAATCATCAGCTTCAATAGTAGTAGGATTTTGTCCTGTACACAACAGGAGGGATACATGATTTAATTTTATACATCATAAAGACGTCACGTTTTTGTGCATGAGTGTGTTGCATCTCCCTTCCTACTCCATATGATGTATATCTATTATCTACAGATCTATTAAAAGTTAGCAGTCTTTTCTTCCTCATCACCTTGCCCTTTTCTTCACACACCTCTCTCTCTGTTATATCTGTGGGATTGCAGTCTTCAGAAGTAGATGGTCAAGTCAAATTTGTCAATAAACCGGCTCTATTTCCATATAAAACCTTTCCTTGGAACAGAGAACAAAATATTCGCAAAACTGTCAGTCCAAGGCTGCACCAAAAAGGGAAGAGTTTTAATGATTAAGGAGTTAATAAACCTTTGATTTTTCCCAAGAAGCCATTGTGAATTTAACCTGTGAGCTTTGCCGTGGTGTTGGGTTTTCTGTCTCTTTTCTTTCTGAGCCAGATGATTTGTCTCACTCCCTGAGCCTGAACGGTGCTCTTCTATTCCACATGCAATACCCCCGAACAATGTTCAGGCATTTCTGCCTTCTCTTGCTTCCTTTAAACTTTCTGCTAACTGAGGGTGTTTGCATTTGAAAAGCTGCTTGCCTTTCCAAGGGGTCAGAGTTTCTATTTCAGGACACTTTCAATGTATCCTCTTGGTCCCAATTTAGTAAATACAGCTCTGTCTAGCTACTTAGATTCTGCCTTAGAGGTCTTGGCATAAGGAAGAGACAGCTGTGAATTTTTCTCCCTCCTTTTACCAACATGCCAGAATCCTAGCAACATGTGAATAACACTGCCATGAGAAGAGTCACAGGGCAGAAAGAATAAACACACAAAGTATTGGGGTGCACTGCCTGTGGAAGTAAAATAGAGGAAAATAACGGTCTCCAATATCCTGCAGTTATAGTTTTCAGAGTCTGCACAACTGCATCAGTCTCCACAGAAGAGACCAGATGTCGCTTCACCTAAGCTAATACCACCACTGATAGCCCCAGCTAATTACTCCAAGGCATTTACGTACTAACATAGAGAGGCAGATGTCGTAGAGAGGTGGTGTGGGGAGGTGTTGGTCTCTTCTCCCAACTTACCAGTGGTAGGACAAGAGGAAACAGCTTCAAGTTGCCCCAGGGGAGGTTTGGATTGGATATTAAGAAAAATTTCTTCAAGGAAAGGGTTATCATGTACTGGAACAGGCTGCCCAGGACAGTGATGGAGTCACCACCCCTGGAGGGATTTAAAAGTTGGGCAGATGTGGTGCTGAGGGACATGGGTTAGTGGTGGACTTGACAGTGTTAGATTTATGGTCAGATTCTATGATCTTAAAGGTCCCTTCCAAGCTGGACAATTCTATAATTCTATAATTACAATTCTTTCAGAATCCAATTTAGAATCAATGCTTGCTTCTCTACATTTTGCATCTCTACTGACATTCATCAGACTAGTCACGCAGAAAATGTAAAACAGATTTAGGTTCTTGGAACCTGAGCTACATCTGAACTATGGAGTGAGATGTCCTCCAGATCTTTCCAAAATCCTAAGCCTGAACACTTCAGGCTGATGACCTGACCAGATCACATCACTCCTCTCATCTAAGCCACGAGTCTGTCTTACCCTTTCTGGTAAAAAAAAAAGACAGGGAGATGAATAGAGAGAGGAAAAGCATACACTTAAATTTTGTCGAGAGACAGAATTGGGTGGCAGGTGGAACTGATAGCCAGGCTGAGTCTGTCACATAGACACAACCTATGCTTTGAAAATGTACTTTATAAGGATGTGTGGGCAGTGTGAAGTTTTAGAAAGTCCTTTATATTGCTTTACAGCTCCTCTAGTAGATTGTGTATCACTTTATCCAAGCTATGTCTGGTGTTACAATGAATGCCCCGTGTTACAGAGTAATATGGTCTGAGAGGTCAGGCATTAGAATTCAGGCTGTGAAATCTCAGTGAAGTCTTTCTAAGAAACTTTGGAGCTGAGCACTCACTCAGGAATCCCAACCAGTGCTTTTCAAGTCAGGAAGGGCCAGAGAAAATGTTAATAGACAAGTAAGTAGACTTTTAATGAAATCAGTGTAAAGTCAGCTTACAATAGCATTAATCAATGGCTCAGTGGAGATAGCAATAATCAAATTAAATGGTCACAGCATACAACTTACTGCAGATAAAGCAACAGGCTTAATGAAGGCTTTAGTGTTTTTGGTTTTTTTCTCTCATTGACAGTAAGCTACGTAAAACTTTGGTTAATAAACTCATCAAGCATATCCCTGCCTTCACTAGAAAATGCAAACTTACCTCTTGAATCTTGATCTGGGACCAGTCTCTCAAAAAACTCTACTCTTTTCTAGGGGGAATGGTGGGTGTGATGTGAAAGCACGGCTGGAAGGCTCCTGGCATGGTAACCACTTGTCTGTTTGTGTACATGTTGTTTAGCATTAACACTGTTAGAAAAACCATTCATTCTCCTAAATCCATTCAGGATACAACATCCAAAATCATCAATTTCCTAGGACAAAAGCATTAAAAATCCTCTAGAGAAACACATCACAACTGCACGTAACTAGAGATTTTTTAGCAAGTACAGATTTTTGGAAGGCCTGGAAGTTTACAATATTGATTTTTTTTATTATTTTTTATTTTTTTGTTAGCATCAGATTGTGTGAGAATTACAAAGCTTGGTGTTTCATGAGAGGAAGGGAAAAAGCAGCGCTGCTCTGCATAACAAACAACATCTTGTGGCTCGAGAGATTCACTGGTCTCTCAAGAATGTCGTGAGTCCACTTTTGCTGAGCTCTTGCTCTAAACTCAAAAACTCTTGGGATTTATTTTTCAAAGAAAGTGAAAAAAAAAAAAAAACCCTCATAAATAATAAGAGGTCTCTAACAGACCTCTAACTTTTTTCTGTTTTAAAATGCTTCCCTTTCATATGCCCTTTTGCAAGATCATTTCCATAGACTGGCTGCAGGAGATGAAGAAAAACCCATTTTTTCCTGTTTTGTAAAAGCAATGGCTTTAGTAAACACCACACAGTTTGGCTGTGATTCACAATAAATGCTAAACATGAGATGTTTACTATTTTTAAGATGATGTTGGCAGCAAGGAAAAGGAAGCTTGACCACCACCACATGCTTACAGACAAAGAAGCCATGCTGATGAGGATGGATTACTTGCTAAGACAAGAACTTTAAACTTGAACTAAGGTTTTATTACCTCTATTACAGTTTTTGTTACTTTTATTCAGTTGGTTCAGAAGTCACACTACAGAATTGACTGAAATTTAAAAATGTGTTATATTTCAGCACTAGTGAAACCCCTGGGCAGTTTTGGGGATCTTTTAGAGTGCCAACTTCAGTTTGGCTTTCCCTCTCTTGTCTGCAAGTGATCAAAGAGAAAAGCTGTAGCAGAACCTACCTGGGAGAGAAAAAATGAGTTTTTTCAAAAAACAAAGGGTGAGAACCGATTAGGTTAAAAAGAAGATATATATATAATGCTCATTGAAGAGTAAATGAAATTTTTTCATGCCAAATCCAAATTAAATCTTCAGGTTTTGGTGAAAAAGCAGAATTGTACCTGAACCGTTTGCTTGGGTGTGTTTGCTGAATAATAGCTGCAAAAATGTAATGAGGAGAAATTACTGTGGTACAATACTTCCTCTTTGCTCCTCCTGCCCCTATCACCTGTTTGCTCAAGAGTTTGTGTCACTAGCACTCCAGGACAGCACACACTACACCTTTTTTTTCCAGGTTTTTAACCCCATTTTGCAGATCAAGAGAGCTGGAAAGAAGCTGTGGCCCCACGTGAGGAATGGGCGGCGCTGGAAGAGAGGGCCAAACCATCTCCTGAAGGTGAGCCTGTCCGTTGTTATTTAATATTTTCCAGTGGTTAAAATTGCATTTTCTAACAGTGACCAGCTAATAAATTGTTGTGAACATTAACTGAAGATAAAAACAATACAGCTTCAGTCATGACTGGCGGGGAATTGGAAGGAAATTGAAAAATCTGCTGGTTTTTCTGTCCCACTGAAAAATCAATCTGTCCCTCTAAACACAGTAGGAAAAAGGGAAATAGAGAAGCACTGCCACCAGTCCCCTTTCCTAATGCAAAATATCCCTTGTCAGGATATTTCTGGTGCAATCTTGTTTCCACTTCAAGCCGGTTCCAAACGATTTGTGAGATACCACAGAGAACTTCTAGCATAGGCACACATGAAATAATTCGTTGTTTGTGATATGATTATGCCCACATAAAATACCCGAATACAACAGCAAGATCTTGAATTGATGAGGAAAAGGGAATTTGGGTGCACAAAGTTCATAAAAAGATGGATGCAGGAAAAAAACCACAATACTTTGAATGTATAACTATGCTTTGTATCAGTATTGTCGGACTCCTTTCCAGTTTTCTATTGCAAGAAAATTCCAATCAGTTTATCTGATTCACCTGACATGGTGATTTTGGTAAGATTTCATATTTCAGTTAGAACTAGTCTTGTCAAAACTGTTGAAAGCAGCTGTTTGCAGGCTTAATGACTGACTTCTACCCTAAAGCACAAGAATTTCTACACTGTATGTTGGAACAGCAGTAGTAGACCAAAAGGTTTTGATGGTGCAGAGGGACCTGGGTGGGTCACTCATTTCTTACTTTGCTGGGAGACTGAAGAAAAAAAAAGCCTTTTTGCTAATGTTATACACACAAAATTTTCCTTCTATGCCCACTGTAAACCAGTGTCTTTATAAGGGTTGGATCTCCTCTTCATTATTTAGAAGACCAGTCCCTTACCGCCTGTAGCTCATTAAAAAAGTGATCTTTATAACTTAAACTTCCCACTTAAACTGCACCTGAATAAAAATGCAGCATTTTACTACAAACCTACTATGCATCCTTTAATTTCATTATTTCCTGCTGCCCAGAAATTCAGTAGTGGACCGAATACACCCCATTCTTTTGTTTTTTTTCTACGTTGTTGAAGTGTTGTTTGGATTTATGAAATTTCAGGTTGATTTCTCTGTGAACTATGCATGCAATTATCTAAGAACGTGTCTACAAAATCTGCTGCTGTTTTGTTTTTGGAATTGCTGCAGTGTGGTAGAAGTAAAAAGCTTACACTGCAGTCTCTCATGAAGACTTTATTTTCTTTGTCGTTTTTTTTTGCTTTTTTTTTTCCTTATTGTAATTTAGAAAGTGTCTGTTAGAATAGGAATTTGCTATTCTTGTTTGCAGACAGAATTCACAGGATGGGTTTGGTTAAAAAGCTACAATGAGAGCACTGCTCATTCAGATTATGCATTCGGTTAGAATGAAAGATACCTTAAAAACGTACAGCACTGCATAGTCCAAAAGACTTAGTATTGTGCAGGGTCAAAATTCATAGAATTGCAATTGAAAAATGTTCAACACGAGCAATGACAACAGGTGAAGGTGGTGGTTTTTTTATTTTCCATGTGGGGTTAAAAGTAAGAGAGGATGGAAAAGACTGAAATGAAAAATAAGTAGCAATTATCCATGAAAACAAGACTACAATTTCCCAAGGAGGCTTCCATTTAATTAAAACTGAAAGTTAAAAGAGAGTTGATGGTTAAATAGCTTGTTGGAGCGGTTTCTTCTTGTTAAGTAATAAACAGAAAAAGATACAAGTGTAAAATTCCAGGTAGACAAATGTCATAAAATTCTCCATCATTATTTGGGCTCTTGGCAACCATTTCAGAAAGACAAAAGGGTACCTGAGTATGGAAACAAAACTATTCTTTTGACACATCTGACTCTTCCAGGCCAGCAGGGTGGTATCAGCTCATTGTCTGAGCTTTATGAGTCAGACAGTCTTGAAGTGATGGGTATGTGACACCCTTCACAAGAGGAAACGTCACATTAAAAATTGAAAATAAGACAAACTTTGACAAATGCAATTGTAAAGTACAAGTGGCTAAAATCAGAGCAGAGGGAAAACGAAGGAGAAAAAAAAAAAAAAAAGTGAATTAGCGTACAGAAATGCTTGAGAATGCCATGACAACACTGAGACAGGCAGGCTCAGGCTATTTCATATCATTCCATTTGACTTATTCTTGCCCCCTGCCTCTCAACTTTCAATCCAGGAGAACAAATCCTTTGTGTGCTATTTTCATGAATTCTTTGCACATTTGCCGGCAGTTAAACCCATTCTCTCTCCTTGTTAATTATAACACCTCTCCAGTTAGTAAATAAATAGATGCCATCCTAATAGTGTCCAATCCTTGATTTCTCCCTCTGGAAGAAAATGGTATTATTGTAACAGCAGCATGTTTAGGATGCTCTGGTTAAGATTCTGTCAATACTTTCATTAACTCATAGTTTCAGGGGTTTCAAAGCTTACAAAAAAAAAGGATTCTGTGCTCAGCTGGACAGGACCTGACAGCACTGAGGACCTGAGCCTGGGGCCAAAGTCAATACATCACTCCAAGAAGCATGAGCGAAGCAGGTGATTCTTATCCATACAAAGAGGTTCTGTTAAGCAATATAGGAAGATCTGTAATACAAAGGTATATTCTAGCACAGAGTGGCAGCCGTGTGGTCTTTGAAGGTACAACTGTATTATTGCTTTACGTTACACGGGTTTTCATAAGTCAATGGCTGACAGATAAACACTGATTGCTCAGAGATAATCCGATTGGGTTTTTGCTGATCCAGTGCTATACGCCACACATTGTAGGAATATCGCTTTTGTTTATCCCGAAAAAACAGCACAAGCCTCTGTCATTTTAGTTGCAGTAATTTGTATGTTTTTTTCCCCGAGGAAGATGACTCTTGGTAAAGCAGAAGCAATTTTCCATAGCATTATAAATCATGTGATATAGGAACTGTTACGACATTACATCAGTAAACTACTCAGCTCCAGCTCTTCTCTCCTTTTACCACTCATCAATTTTTTAAAAAAAAACAACAACAAAACAACACTCTGACTGGATTATATCTGAGGCTAAATGAGTAAATCTGCTACTAATAAAAAGCCCAGCTGAAAACTCATTGGTGGGTGAGGAATCTTAAAAATCGAGAGAAGCTGAAGAATCTCAACCGTTTTGTAGGACGAATTACACCGGCTGGAAAACTAACAAAGCACACTGAGTACCAGCAATTTGGGGGATTTCTTATTTTTTTAAAAAAGTGAATTTTCAGCAGCCCTCCTGCCCTGTTACCTATAGAGGACCCAAACTGATTGTGTAGGAGCAAGGAGGTTGCAAAGCTGGGAAATGTTACCTCCAGCAGAAGAGCACACCCTGTCAATCAGAGGAACACTCACAGCACTGGGTATGCTTAATCTTGGCTTTTTCCCCAGCTCCTGATGTCAAGTCTGTAAAGTTTGAAGCCAGCCCTCCTCACGTCCCTCTAATCCATGCTCGGTGTCACATTTTCTTAACAAGACACAGACAAAAGGACCAGCTATACGGGAAGACACGTAGGCAGAGGTTTGACTGGCATTTTGAAGGTACAAGCAGGGTAGAAGCTTTCTCTCACTCTTGGAGGCAAACCCAGATCTTTTTGGGAAATATTATCAGCAACTTGTTGTCTGTTGACAGATTTCTGCACACAGATTTCATGCTGCATGAGTGAAATTTTTCAAATCAAATGCAGGGCGATATTAGTCTGTTTCTTTACATTTAAGCAGGATGTTAGCAACAACTTTTGCTTAGTGCTTGCTTTCAAAATGTGTTTCCAAGGCCCATGGCAGCAGGGTGGAACCAGATGACCTTTAAGGCCCCTTCCAACTTAAACCATTCTATGATTATGTGCTTACTGTATTTAATTTGCAATCCTGGTCCATGCATATTTTTACTGTAATGAAGACTAGAACAGGTAGTCAGGATATTTTCATCATGTCACAGGCAGGTATTATTGACATTTTTGTGTTGAGGAGTGGATCTTAACCCGTGTAGCTTGTATTTCTACAGTGTTAACATACAATAAGGACACTGGTAATGCGATTTTGGACTAGTCAGTCCTCCCTAACAGTGGGAATAGAGGTTTAGGAAAAGTCAGTTCCCTTGCGGTTTAGGAAAATCAGCTCATCAACTCCTACTGAGAAGTACATGAGAATTCTTGAGAGAATTTGGCATTTAGAAATCAAACTACAGCAGTTCACCCTGCCAGTAAGGAGTGACTGCAAAAAAGATGTTCTTATTTAGTGACTACATGTGACCAAAACACCTAACCACAAATAAACCCCCTTGTTGTTTTATCAGAAAGAGACCTTAAACTGAAAAATCTCCCCCACCAAAACTGAGTTGTAATCCAATATAATAAGGAAGTTTTCTGCTGGAAGAAAGAAACTTGATGTCCATATATATATGACACAGTCCATGGTACTATGGAAATAATCAATCAATGATCTGAGAGTATCTTATATGAAAGTTTATTACCAACAAGATTGGCATGTATGTATCTCTGTGCTCTTAGGACTTGAATTTAGGACTTCAAAATATGTTAGGTTTTAAAGGAAAGTATTTAAAGATGAATAATCATAGACAATGCAGAATATAGGTATGAAAACACAATTTAATTTTTTTATTATTGTAATAAAAGTTTATGGTTCTTTTTTCCTTCCATTGAAGCATAGTTTCCATTCTCTTTGTAGTTTCCTGGTGTCTGTTTATTTAAGTTTTAAATTGTTCAGAGCTACTTGTGACTGAAAATTAAGTTCACCAGAGTATATTGGTTTGAAATCAATGCAGAAATTCTGGTTCATGAGGAAACGAGAAGACCCTCAAAGAGCCACGCATGCATGAAACCACTCCTCCCAACTCTCATTACCCATAGAAAGTGCTTTTGGCTGTTCATATGGAGATTTTTAAGTATTTTAAGTTCACATTTTTCTGGATGTTTTTTAAGTCAGGAGAAAAATCACAGAGGTCTACCTTGTTTTGCAGAGAAATAATTAATGATTTCAGGTCATAGCACAGATAATTAAAAATAAACAACCCAAGAGCTAGCCAATGAAAAACAATGGTGTAGGAAATGGTTATTAAAGAGTGTTTTTTTTCAGTATGATGATAAGTAAAATAATTTAATATTTCTTACTCTGTTTTATGCAATTTTAGGGGAGCATAACCTGAACATCATGAAGTCAAGTCTCCCAGTATGAAACAATCAGAGACTGGTAGTGGTTTCACTCTTTACTTTTCCTAGATAAAAATGATTGTCCACACAAAATTTTCAGCAGTATTCTTTAGGGTCAGACCGATATTTAGTGGAATCTGTCTTGTCTGTAGATTGCCTGTGTATGTATGAGGAGCTTTCCGTCAGAGAGAAGGGTTTTCAGATTTCTGAGCAAACAAGAAGAGAACTCTTATTTTCTTAGAGCTATGTGCCCTGAATATTCGTAGCAGGACATTTCAAACACACACCTCTTGTTTACAGTACTCTCATGTTCAGAGGGCAGACGTGTCACCAAAAAACCCCATAAGGATTGGGGGATTGTTGTACAGTGAACTCCAAAAATCCAGGAAGGATTGTGGCCAGGCATTGTGAAACAGAGAGGCTAAATCTGCATTAACTCAGAGAGGGATGGATCTACTGAATGAAATAGTCGGTGTGGAGGAGCTTCCATCCATTTCCTGCACATTTGTTTCAGATCTGCTGCAGCTGGGCCCTGTTGGCCAAGTGACCATTACTAATTGGAGACCACACCGTGCATCCCTGAGGAACACCTTCTAATTGACCTAAATGATCAGGGGAGCCAAGAAAAGCACCGGTCCCTCTTTGTTTCATACTGGGAAACTTGACTTCATGATATTCAGGTTATGTCCCCCTAAAACAGTATAAAATGGAGTAAGAAATAGTAAATTATTTCACTTAACATTATGCTGAAAATAAACACTGTTTAGGGTCAGATCAATATTTATTGAAATCTGGTTTGTCTGTGGATTGCCTCTGTGTGTATGTACTCTTCCTCTGAGTCACATTCTCTTTAAGTCCCACTATAATGTATATTTTTGGGTCATGAAACAGATAGACAAATTTCCAGTTATTGCCATGACTTAAGGCGTTTGAACACCATCAGAATATGAGGTTTACACGTGTAAACATGTAGACATTTAAAAGGCATTGTATAAGGAGCTAGAAGCTCACAGGCATAAAAATAATAATAGTAAAATAACATCTTTGGCATTTATTTTTTTCCCTACAGTTTGATAAAGTGGCAGACCAAGAAAAGAAGGAAGGAAGGGGAGGATATAAGGAAGTGTAATTTTATTTACTTTGCAAAAAACCCCCCAAAATCAGTTCCAACAGGTACTGATGTATTTCTGCACACAAAACCCATACAATTCTTCTCATTATGAACATTGTTCGTAAGCTGAAACTTCATCAAGGTGCGTATCTGAACTCACTCTGTGATAAAAACACTTTCCATCACTCTTTTTTTGAAGCTGAAATGCATATTTCGTGTACTGACAAAGATGTCAAAAGCCCATAGGTTGCCCAAATCAGCAAATTATTTTCATTATAAAGAACAGAGTAGGCTGAATCTACAGGGTTTGTTCTGACGAATTCTACCTTTGTCCACTATGACTGTCTGTGGTAAACACATACTGGGAACGGAAAGCACAATAATGGATTTCAGGAGGGACAGAAAGCTGCTTCATACCTATAATTTAGCTCGTTAAAAATGTATGATTCACGTACTTTTTCTGTTTGAAAGCGTTTCAGACCTTTGATGTTTCTGTATTGGTGGGAACACAAATGTTGGTAAGATTAGCTAAGACTGGAAACCGATAGGAATTTACAGGTGGGCAGAAACTTGTGACGGTTCAGAACCTGAAGCTGCCTGTAAAGGCTAGTGATGGGAAAAAGCATCTTCTGTTAAAAATAAAAACCCAAACATAAAACACAGGGCATTAGGTTCTCCAACTTAGTTTTATAATAACTTGTGTTTTATCTTAGTGCTCCTCCCAAACATGCCAGATTTGCCCATTAAAACATTTTACTAAGGGAGTATTAATAAAAAAGAAATGAACTTAAACATGATAGTATGATCTGTTCATCACATTTCCTTGAAATACTTGCTTTGTTTCTGCGCTGTTCACGCACAGTTCCTTCTCTGGCATAGTGGGTCTCAAATCTTTTCTCCTTTCCTGAAACCCTGTGGCTATAATCCCACATTTTAAGTTATGACTCTTATCACAGGGCTGATAGAAGTATTCTTTTTTCCACTCTGGTCACAATCACTCCAATTCAGGTGGTGCTACCAGAGCACAAGGACTGGCAAAGCTGTCAAGTAAACAGGTAATATAAGAGGAAACAGCCTCAAGTTGCACTCCAGGAGGTTTAGGATGGATACTAGGAAAAATTCCTTCACCGAAAGATTTTCCAAGCCTTGAAACAGGCTGCCCAGGGAAGTGGTAGAGTCATCATCCTTGCAAGTACTTAAAAACGTGTAGAGGTAGTGCTGAGGGACATGGTTTAGTGGTTTGGCAGTGTTGGGTTAACAGTTGGACCTGATGATCTTAAACGTCTTTTCCAACCAGAATGATTCTATGATTCTAAGTACTACTTGTGGGATTGGACATTGACTATGTCTCTGCTGAAGGCTGAGGAGCATATCTTCTAGGGATCTCTGTTTCCTTCTCTATACCTATTTCTATCTCTAACTTGAAGGTTATCTTAGAACTATTAGTTTTACACAGAGCCTAATTTGAAGACAGAGGAACTCTCAGTGCTATAAAAAAATCCTAACGAAAACAAAACACATATCTGTATTAAAATGAGGAATGGTTCTGTTCATGTTTTCAAAAGAACTTGAAGAGGAGAGATGGAAACAGATTTTTCTAAGAATTCTTGTTCCAGAAACTGTTACAAACATATGTCTTCAAAAACCAAGAGTTAGGAGCCCTGAGAATATAAATTATTTACAACAGCATGGGAAATGTTCTTCTTAGGGATATGCATTTTCAGCAAAATAGATCTTATCCATCCCTGAGGATGTTTGATGATGCTATATCAGCAAGGACCAATGCAATTTCACTTTGTCTAAGGTCCTTCAGCCATGTCCCACTTGACTTCCCCTTCTGCTACCAAATTTCACTTCCAAGTTAGGGTATTATTAATGCTCTTTCTTTGGTTATGTCAAAATGCATTTATCTTGGAGAATGAGTTTAAAGAAATCTCACTGAAAGTTTTGTGAGTAGCTGCCAATTTTCTGCATCTATAGTTGATGATCTCACTGTTGTGTGAATTCTTATCTCTTCCCAGCAACAATTAAGAAAGTTTGGGATGGATTTACAAAATCCAATACTAGATTTTGTTATACTAGTGTTAATAGTGTGTTAATACTAGTGTTGGGCAAGGTGTGGTGTAATAAAGTACTGCATCAGATGGATATCAGTATATGTACAGTAGGGAAAAAGGAGAATTTTTTTATGGCTATGGTCAAATGAAATGAAGAAGTAATTTAGAATTTATTACATACAGCTGTTTTAGGGAGGAAAGGCCCAGCACAGCACGGATGCCAATTAGCAATATTAGAAGTGAAGAAGTGAACAGAATGGACAAGGAGAAAACGCTGAGAAAAAGAAAGAGATAAGAAAAATAAAAACACTTGTTATTTTGAAAACCAGTGTCTGTCTGCCTGACACTGAATTAAAATGAGTGGAAGGATGAAGCAGGAACCTGCAGAGCTGAGCCACCTGTAGAGAGATGCACAGGGAAGTGTTCCACAAATGACTCCAAGAGCTGGAGTTCTGCTTTTCCTCTCCATCGGGCGATACAGCAGCACAAAACACACCGATGCAGTGACAAACAAATTGTTGCACCACAGCTAATGATGTCAGTGGAGTGGTCCCATATGGCAGAGATGCCTGAGCGAGGAGCTGAGGCACCTTCTGCAGTCAGAGTTCCCCAGAGCTCTATGGAGGCTGGAAATAAGAGAACCTGGATATTTCCCATTGCTCTCTGGAGACATCTGGCAATCCAGGGAGTCAGCTGAGTGAAGGTAGATGGCCTGAATAGAGACTGCCTGCCTCAACCTCCACAATCTTCCATTTTCTTTACTCGGAGCATCTGGAAAAGATCCCAAGGGCCAATGTTTAGCCCTTGTTATGTGTGTAGTGCTCTGCAGTCACCAGATGAAACGATGGAAGCGTGGGTTAATTTGTACCATGCTCTTGCTTATTGGTCCTAAGCAGGATAAAGCTGTGCACGCAGGAAATTGTAGACCACTGCAGGTTTTCTAAAAGCTGGCTGGTGATGTGTTGCCTATCGGCAAATACATCGCATGATTTGTGAGACATACATCTTCCAATACTCCTATGTTGGTTCCATCAACTGTATGATTATTGCAAAATCAATGGGATATCGAAAAAAATGCCGCTAAAAAGTCCTTAGGCAGCTGGCTTTTGGTGGTCTATAATAAATGAGCATGACTGGCAGTTTTAAACCTTGCATTTCGGATGCCTAAGTGTATGTCAATTAACAGGCTAAAGGCGCTGAATAAGCGAATGTGTTTGTCAGCGCTGCAGATCCATGCTCTGCTCTGCCGATGCTTTCTGTAATAAACGCTTGCTCAAGTAATCCACAAGCACAGTCTATAATCCACCAAACTGGTGCAGAACAAGATAAATTAATAATAAGCTGATGCTCAAAACCTGGCCCTTGCCCAGCAATTCTTTAGATGGAAAGGTAGCTCACACGTTCGAGAAGTTCACATCCATAAAATCTCATATACATTGAAGAGCTTGATGGTTCCAGGCCTCTTTCACAAACAAAGTCTGTGATCTGAATCCCAACTGAGATGCCAACTGAGAAAGTGTGAGGCTGAGGTGGACACAACCATCTGCAGAAACATCGAGATTAATTGTACATTGGCAGGGGGAAAAATAAAGATAAAGTTGACAAATTTGTAATTTGCCAAATTTCTATTATACCACGCTACTTTCCCTCTCTCAGTGCTCTAAAACTGTCTGGTGTTTTAAAGAAAATCTCACCAGAAGAGCTGTTCATCAAGCACAGACATCCGAATTTCATTGTGATAAAAATTTTACCATGCAGATACATGTTTCCCCTCCCTCCCAATATATGATGGAAAATACATAACGTTGTTCTCTGACTCTTTTGCAAACATCATTGTTTGAACACTTAGGAAATTTTAGTCTGGTGATGACTTTCAGCATCCAGAAATGCGAATAACATTACATGAAATGGGTATCTTGCAGTTCGTGGTGACATTTAGGGCACTGATATCTATGGCAATGCCAAGGACACAGTTTGTTAAGGCACAATAGGATCCTGAGAATACAGATTTTTCTACTACTTCCAAGAATATTGTGGGTTTGGGTTTTTTTTTTCTTCTGAACAATTGATTTTCAATAAAATATTACTAATCACAATTACATTTTGTGATTTTTTTGTGTCTCCAACACAATCATTCACCCTGCTTAAACATTCAAGCTGTGTCCATTATGCACGCCTTCAGTTTACTAAAATGGTGAAATTTTCATCTTTAGAAAAGAAGACAATACTCATGGAGGTTTTGTGTTCTCCACGTAAATATTTCTGCAATGTACTTGGTGTGGCAACATAGGATTGCTGAAGATAAAGCATATTCTTCAGGCACAAGAGTACTTCTTATCATGGAAATGAATGACAATCCAGTCCCTGCATGGGCTGGGGCGGGAGGGAGGAGAGGTGGATGAGATGCATTAAGTGCTAAATTCCCAAAAGCTTATGAATATGCAAAGGTATCAGTGAGGATGCGTGACTATGGGAACATTTTCAGATGATAATTCCAGAGTTTTCTCAACAATCTGTACGTAGTTTGCCATCTGCAAAGCCTCTTAAAGGAGTATGAATATGGAGTAAGTGCAAAATGTAACCGAGGCCTATTTACAAAATGAATTGGCAGATTTCATTTTGTTTGCTCTGGAGAACTACTGCAAATATGTTCATTCAAAACTTTATTTAATTTATGCTAATAAAATAAGACAGATCAGTAATAGGGAAGAAAAAAAGGGCATAGTAAACCACTAATATGCAAGATCTGAAAGCTCCTCATTTTTACAATTTTTGATCAAGAGTTATGGTTTACAATTTATCCTTTTTCTTTTTTTTTCCTGTATTGATAATTTATGACTACTCCTGTGGCACCAGAAAACCAAAAGAAGACAGGGTAATTGGTTGGTAGTTGCCCAAAACCAGCATTCGTCTGCCAGGTATGTTGCTTCAAAGCTGACAAGTTTTCAAAACCTTTTCGTTTGACTGGTAATGTGAGCAAAACACAAAAAGGCCAATCACTTCTGCATGAGGAAATGAAATAAAAGGCTCACTGCCACTACCTAGGAAATAATTTTAATGATTTCTTGCAATAGCTTTTCGGCAAAATAAAACGTTTTTCCTCCGTGAGAGAGTTGGGAACACAACAAACATTGTTCATAAGTATAACCTGACTTAAAGAACTATAAATCACGAAGGCCAGGAGCATTCCTGGCTTTTTCTAGCAGGAGGTGTCACTGCCCAGGGCAGGGGGTAGGAACTGGATGATCTTTAATGTCCTTTCCAACTTAAGCCATTCAATGACTCCATGATTCTGTATTACTCAACATTTTTCAATGTATAGACTTTGTTGTTAGCACATTGCCTGCATCAAACTGTGTGTTCAAGGCAGGGCAAATGGGCAAACTAGGACAGGGGGACGGGGCGGGGGGTGGGGACGGGACCCAAACCAGCCAAAAAAAATCTCATAAGCATCTAATTTTGTTTTCAGACCCCAAATACTACAAGTTTGGTCTACTCATTTCATACTAAATCATGTAAATGTTATATGTGTTTTATCTTTGGAGAGAGTCTGACTGTAACTATTAATAAATATTAATTCTTACATTAGTTGGTAACATAATATACTTTTTGTTGTTTAATCAGTTGATTTTATTTACATGAGGGCAGTGATGTGAGTTGAGGATACTTTTGCTGTGCAAACAACAGAAATTATCTGGAAGCCTGGAGCTGGTCCCCCTTTTCTCATATCTGAAGTCTCTCAGCTGTTCAAAAAGGACAATCTCCCAGGAACATTGTTCTGGACATCTGCTGGACTTCCCACAAACTAATCCATCTAACTTGGGTTCTCCTTAGCAATATGGTTTAATCTTGCCCAAACAATAACCACCCATGTTGGTCACTATGGGTGCATCTGGTTGTGATGGCTCCACCCGTCTCAACATGGCTTCAGGGAGACAGACAACACCACAACAGAGGTCTCCATGAACATATATAAACTGTTTTTATCTTCAGAAAAAAACAAGTGAGTGGGGATTTCAAATCACAGAAAATATATGCAGATTTTCATAGGTGTACGTGGTGTGATATGTAGCATATGCTCACGTTTCTTGCCATTTCCAGTGTAATACAAAATGGTGCTTGTTTCATAACTGCATTAGAAAAATAAAAGAAGGCATCTCTGAAATAGGTAAGCTGTTTATCTCCACAGCATAGTGAATGTTTCCCGAATAAGGTGTCAGGATGCTAAAATACAGCCACAAAGCCAATAGATTTTATTAACATGCTTTGATCCTTCTCTAGTGCTGCTTGATGTTTGGTTAGAAAGTCTTCATAAGCCAGAAGTGTTATTTCTCTGGGGCTGATGGATTTCTTTTATTCCTGTTAGTGCCCAGATTTTATAGTGAAATACAAAGATTTGTCACAAAGAGACATATTAGGAATTCATAGTATCTATATCTCACTTTGAAGGTGTTCTAGTGTGTCTTGGACTTTGATCCGACAGAGTTCCCCTCACAAGCAAACGAATATATTTTATGACTATATTTTGAGCTAATTCATTTCAGATTAATGGCACCACATTAGGGATGTTGAAGGCTCACTAAATGTGAGCTATAGAACAGAAAAATGTCTTCTAACAATACTTCATTCACAAAGTCTTTGGAATTAGACAGCACAGAAAGTGCTTTGCGTTTGTGTTCCTTCATTTTTGTCAGATAAGATGCAAAATGAGGTGTGAGGTACATAGTTCTGAAACTAATTCAGAAGCCTTATTTTTCCAAAGAAAAGTGTGAGGAAAATGCACTTTTTAAAGCAGTGGAAAATCAAGCTGTAATGACTTGCTTTGTTAAATAACTAGTTTTGTGCTCAGTGCAGTAAACGAACTTCGAAGATGAAAGGAAAAGGAATGAGGGGGCCTCAGATAAATTGTGAATGGGATGGGCACAGGTTATGGTAGGCCCTGGAGTCCTCACACGTTGTCTTCCAGCAGAGAGGATGACATCCTACTCCCTACAAGGATGGGAGTCCAGGTTTGCTTCAGGGTGGATGTTCCTCTGCTCTGCTTGTAAGCCACCACCACACAAAGTCTGCTCTGTCAATGCTGGTATGTGAACACTGTTGTTCTGTACATGACAGGTTGCCCAGAGAAGTTGTGGCTGCCCCATCCCTGGAGGGATTCAAGGTCAGGTTGGACGGGACTTGGAGCAACCTGGTGTGGTGGGAGGTGTCCCTGCCCAGGGCAGGGGGTAGGAACTCAATGATCTTTAATGTTCCTTCCAACCCAAACTATTCTATGAATCTATGATACCACTATGTCTTTCCAGGAAGGGTTTCTTTCCCTTTGGAAACAAGGATGAAAGGATCATTGTTTTTAGCTATGTGGGCAAGACAGTATTTTTTTTGGCAACTGTGAGCTCTCTATTTACTGACGGGGAGACAAATGGAGCAAAGCTGATGCGTGCCTGTTTCTCATCCAATTGTGGAGTCAGGATGCAGCCAGAGCATGCTGAGAAGCACGCCAGGTACCATGGTAGACATATATCCTACAGGTTAGATGTCTGTTTTAGCCAGACTGTTTCTACAGTTTAGCATTCATTATACAGTAGGTTCAGGTCTGTGCTAAAAATTGGCAGGGAGAGCATTAGGACTCTATATCCAAAAGACTCGAGCTAGCTGCGTTTTTGTTGCATTAGCACAGATTTGTCTTTTTTGTTTTAGACACAAAGATAATGTATCTTCAAACTGAATGCCATCAAAATAACAGGCGTGTGCTGCTCAGATTGAAACATTCCAATCCAAACCAGGTGCCGTTAAAATCCTCTTTGAACACCATCTCTGGTCAAAGGAGCATTAGAGAATTGAAATGACATTTTTAAAGAATCCCACACAGCTACGAGGAATCCCTTTGCATAAGATAAACGAATTGTTTCTTTAGGGATAGTGCTGCAGAGTTTGTGGAATAGAGAGTATGTCAAATTTGAATCTCAAATGTACAGCACAGTTGTTTGAAAATATGAATAAAAGCAGAAAAAGATAGCTGTTCCTGACTGCAATAACTTTGCTCTTCTTGTTCTTTGGGGGGTTTTGTTTTTGTTTTCAGCCAGAAGGGAGTTTTAAATGACTCATTTTAATTTTTAAATCATACTTTTTAAATTTTATAATTTTTTTTTTTGTTTCCAAAAAAGTTTTCACATTATCTTATACTTGTGGTAAAGTCTTTGTTTATTTTAAAATTCCTGTGTGTTCTGAAGTGTCTCTGCAAGTGTCTATGTGAATTCTCACTTGCAGAACACTTGCAAGCAGTGAAGAGCTAAATTTGCCTCCCAAGTGATGCTACTCTACTGCTAAGGAAATGTCTTGTAGACTGAAGAGCAATGTAAAGAACATAGCAACTGTGTAGGACTTCAGATTGCAGGATCTGAGGGGCTGAGATTAGAAGTGACCTTCTGAGATCATCTAGCTCATATTGCAAGCTAGAACCAGAACTAGCTAAAGCTGATTACCCACAGCTGTGCCCCATTTGATTTTGAGTATCTCCAACCTATTTGGGTAAATTGTTTAACCACTCCCACAGTAAGAAGTGTTTTCTTGTTTTCAGGTGAAACTCCATACAGTCATTGTCTCTTGTCCTGTTGGTGGGCATTACTGAGGAGAGTCTGACTCATTTGCCTTCTTTCCCTTCCAACAGGTATTTATACACACTGATGTGATACACCTGGACCTTCTCTTCAGACCGAGTAGTCCCAGCTCTCTCAGCCTCTCCTCATATAAAAGATGCTCCAGTGCCTTAATCATCTTTGTGGTCCTTCACTGGACTTGCTGCAGTAAGTTCATAACTCTCTTCTACTGGGAAGTCCAGAACTGGAGACAGCACTCCAGTTGTAGTCTTGCTTTTGCTGCGTAGAGACAAAGAATCATGTTCCTTGGCCTGCTGGCAACACTCTTCCTGCCATCCTAGGAAAGGGGATTTTTAATTCAACAAAATATAAAGATCTAATTACAAGTACAAGCACATGGATTCTCCCTACCTTCTTCCTCTACCAATAGCTCTCATGCAAGGGTCAAATGGACTCCTAGACCACGATACTGACAAGGTAAGTCACCTTTTAATAAGCATATTTTGTCCAAAGCCAAACTGTAATTCCCTCAAAGGAAGTTTTTCACCCAGAAGATGAATCTTTCAGAAACTGAATGTAGCAGAACAAAACAGTGTCATTTCAATTTCAGTTGAATTCTCTCTAGAACCCAGTACATCATGTCTCATCATAATAAATAAACATTCTCATGTTGTGTGTATATTTTAGCTGTCATCTGAGGAAAAGGTAAATATCATAGTACTTATTTACAAAACCCATTCTTGATCTCCCTAAATTACATATTGCTTCAAAAATAGGCAGCCAGCTACTGAGCAGATGTGTATTGACAAACCTCCACTGAACTCAACCCAGCTCTGGCTGTTTACACCCCCTCAGGATAATGCAGAAGTATATAATAGCCTAAGATGAGATTTTAAATGTAAATGCACATTACCATTAAGGAATAATTTCATACAAGAACTGCAGAATTGGTAAAATATACAGCTGTCTTAAGAATATGAAGGCTAAGTGTGTCCAGCTGCCGGAAAGTATGAATACCAGAAGCCTGTGAAGTGTTTTTGTGATGCTTGCATAGTATCTAATGTAAGCATGTGTTATAATACAGTTTATTTACTTTTAACTGAACGCATCAAGATATTTGAAATGAGGAGGTCCTATAAAGCAACTGAATAATGTATTTCACGTTCTTATAGAAACTTCCAAAAACACCCTGAAATTAGATTTTGCAACCTTCTGTCTAAAGTAAACAAGCTTAATAATACACCTTCACAAAAAAATCAGGTTCTTTGATTTGCCAAACTAAGAGAGAGATCAGGTTAAAACATTATTATTGCCGTGGTTTATGTAAACCTCAAACTTGGGTTGTGCTTGTGGAGTCCAAATATCTTTCAGCATCCTGGTGCAATAGCTTGAATCACACTGACTTTCTTCTCAGGCAGTCCACTGACTTCTTCAGTTGGAAATATTTTGGGGAGAAAAAGGTGTTTCCTGAAGAAAAAAGACAACAGGAGATCCCAATGATTATTGTGTATATTTTAACAACTTGTACAACTTCTATTGCTGATCTGCCTTATAAAATGCACTATTTATTGTGTCAGTAGGAAAACTCATCACATTATCCAAAAAAAGAAAGGAAAAAAAAAAAAGCCAGTGCCAAATCTCTGCTGATATGAACCCGATCAAGTTTCACATTACTTTGTTAAACAGACATTTTTTCTTCATTGCCTACTGTTAAAACAAAGGTGGATCCAGTTCAAGCAGTTAATATCTTGTAATCATCCTAAAGCTGAAGCTAAGGAAAAAATTAAGGCCCATCTAACAAACGTTTCCATATGTTTAATACCTGTGTCTCGGTAATTTTGAAGTGGCACAGATTTGTATGTGAGCTAGAAAGTATTACAGATTTCAGTTATGTATCAAAACTTTCAAATACCAAGTGAAATTCAATGTTTTTCTCTTGGTCAAAACATACTGCAGTACCGTATCACAGAATCACAAAAAATGGGCTTGGGAGGAACCTCAAGAGACTTCCCTGTCCATCTCTCCTGTCGCAGGCAGGATCAACTCTCCCGATGACATTTCTGACAGATGTTAGTTTAACCTGGTCGTAAAACCTTCCAAAAATATTCCTTATATCAGTTAAAAATGTATTCTCACTCTTAATTATACTAATGTACACATTAAGCATTGACTTTTAAAAAACCTGACCAAATATTTCAGACAAAAAACCCAAAAACAACAGGTTAAACATCTCAGACATTCACTGTGTTGAAAAAACAAGCACAGAAGACTTTTGAGCTCCCTGATCCTCCTTTGCTTGCTATTAACAGCCCTGAAATGAGTGAGTAAATAGTGTTGCTGATTATCAGCAAGGCTGATTTCATTCTGCTATTTAGTAGATACAGAGACAGCGCAGCCCTAATAGGGTGAAAAAATTTCCTCCTCCTGGGTAGTAACCAGTGCTTGCAGGGACTGTGTGTGTCCAGCAGGTATTTAGTCATATCATCACAGAATTGTTTTTGTTTGGAGAGATCTTTAAGATCCAACCATTAACCCAACACTGTCAAGTTACCATTAACCCATGTCCCTCAGCATCACAGCTGCCTGGTGTTCAAATACCTCCAGGGATGGTGACTCCACCACTGCCCTGGGCAGGCATTTCTAATGCTTGACAATCCTTTCAGTGAAGAAATTTTTCCTAATATCCAATCTAAACCTGCCCTGGTGCGACTTGAGATCGGTTCCTCTTGCCCTATTCCTTGGAAGAAGAGACCACCACCCCCAGCCACCCTCTCTTTTCAAGGAGTTGTAGAGAGTGAGAAGGTCTCCCCTCAGCCTCCTCCAGGCTGAACACCCCCAGCTCCCTCAGCCGGTCCTCACAAGTCTTGTGCTCCAGACCCCTCACCAGCTCCCTTGTCCTTCTCTGGACCCGTTCCAGCACCAAAATGTCTATATGAGAACCACAACAGCTGTGTGGGAAGGGTACATGTTGGGGTGAGTATACAACTATGGGTACTGATGGATAGACGGATGGATGGACGGATGGTTGAATGCCACTTCCCTCTATTTGAAATTTTACCCTCTGTGGTACTTTGCAGGCCAGAAATACCCTTGAACGATTTTTCTCCCTGCTGATTCTTTGTTCTGTTTCTCTTTTGTGTGTGGATAATGATGGTGGTAATTTGGCTACAACATTCTGAACTTGCGTGATTTTTAGTAAGGACTACATGGATTTGAATCTGTCAGCTAGTCATAATGCTTCCTCAATATTACCCATTTAATGTCAATTATAGACAAAAAATAGCCCACTTATTGTCTCATATTAGCATCCACATCAATAATTGTGCAGAACAAAAGGCATAAACTGAGACCATCTGCTCTCACTACAATAATCTACCTAAAAAAGCTTAGCCAGTAACTCACAGTAAAAGATTCTGATGCCTTTGTCTGGGATCACGCTGTTTAAGTGTCTTTTGTGATTAAGATTATTACTGCTTTGGCCCATCACCTATTAGGACATACATTTCCTCGTTTCAAGTAAAATATTGTCATTTTATTTTTAGCACTGTATTAAATTAAGATGACTTCTGCCAGCTACCTATAAGCAAAGCCTGTACTTTTATTTTATACTTCATTGTCACTCTCTTTCCTGTTGACATTAACAATACTTAGACATCTCTAAAAAAAATTATACATGCTGCAGATTTTTATTGTTTTGACAAGTGCACAACTCTTGAGCTGTGCTAAATGCCAGTAAAAAGCCATATCAAAATGCAAAATGTTAACCAGAAGTGCCATTGTGACCTGAAAAGTATAAAAGAAAGGAAGAAAAGACTATTTAAAAGCCTACAATCACAAAAGATTGTTGATATTTAAAGGGAATAGACTGTGACTTTTCTTAGCATTGGATATGTGGAATTTTTCCTGGCAGCTTGCAAGAACAGATAGAAGTTTAAGAAACATTCACAAAGAAGTATAAAAGGCAGGCAAATCCCTGCTGTTTTATACCAGTGTCCCTGTTCTATTCTCCAGCACGTCAAGCCTGTCAAGACATCTCAGTTTTCTCCTTCTAACAAAAATATGTAAATGAAAATAAGGCACTGCAAATGCCCAGTGCATTTAGCACAATGTCTGAAATGTTTGGTTCCGATCAACTGCAGAGTCAGTAAATGCTTAAGATTAGACGTTCCCTAACCCCCGATGACAGCCATTGAGACTTGATTACAGGCTGTCTATGAATAGCAAAATATAGTTTGGGTTTTTTTCTGCAAAACTGAAATATAATGCTACACTTCCTATGTCTGATTTTCTAATACGTTAAGCACCCATCTTCCCCCTTGCTTTGAAATGGATTTTTACATACAACATGATTCATAAGCTGTGGGACTTCTTTTTCATCATACTTACGCTATGAATTCAATAATAATTTCCTTCACAATATTCAAAATAACACCTGGGAAGAAATCAAAGGTAAATTATCCCTTTAGGAAACTTGGGTTATAAACTATAGTACTGGCAGTTCATGACCAACACTATGACATCTGAAAACAAGATTCAACAGAATATTCAAAAATTCCTGTCTATTTCTAAGGCTTTCAAGCTTGGCTAACGAGCACAATTTTTGGATCAGATGACTTTTAGGATTTAGGCTAAGAAAAAGAGGCTGATATGGTTGTATTGATGGCTAATCTGTCTGTTTATCAATCCCTGCCTAAAAACAGTTGAACAGCTTGCTGAGTTTTAAGTAAATTTTGGGATTAGAAGTCTTTTTCAGCCTTGACATGCCAAGAATCGCAATTAGAGATCTTGATGAAATGAAGGCACGTAGAGTTTTCCAGTATACACTGGCCAACGGTAGCCAGTGTATGTAGTACCTGTATATAGCCAGCCAGAACAGGAATTTGATCTAGTCCTCCAAAAAGTTGCTGAATAATAAGCTAGAAAGTCAGCCTCTCCTGCTGCTTCCCAAATTCATAAATACTGCAGTAGTCAAAGCACACACACTTCTGCACTTCAGCCTCTCACGTAGAAATACGTTCAGTTACAAGTGTGAAAAAAGGTATTAGAAAGTAAATAAATGTTTTACTCAGTGATGTATTTTTTTAAGTTCAAAATGATTTTATTTCAAAATTCAATCTTATCACAGTGAAAAAACCCCCAATATTTAATTAATAGAAATGGAATTCTCACAATATGTCCAACACAGGTTGGAATGACATTTGAAATATTTTTGGAAGAAAAGTAACTATTGTAAAATTATAGAATAGTTTGGGTTTGGAAGGGACCTTAAAGTTCATTTAGTTCTAACTCTCCTGCCCTGGGCAGGGCCACCTCCCACCAGAGCAGGTTGCTCCAAGCCCCATCCAGCCTGGCCTTGAACCCTTCCAGGGATGGGGCAGCCACAGCTTCTCTGGGCAACCTGGGGCAGGGTCTCACCACCCTCAGAGTGAAACATTTCTTCTTGATCTCTAATCTAAATCTCTCTTTCAGTTTGAAGCCATTACCCCTTGTCCTATCCTACATGCCCTTGTAAAAAGTCCCTCCCCAACTTTCCTAGAACCCTTTTAGAGGCTGGAAGGGGTTCTAAGGTCTCCCTGGAGCCTTCACTTCTCCAGGCTGAACAACTTCAATTATTCCTGCCAGTTCCAATTGGAAGGTCTTTTAAGCTGTTCTGGATCATGCAATTTATTTTCCCAAAGTCCACACATGTCTGCTCAACTACAATATAGAGCAACGTGTAGGTTCAGAGTTGTGGCTCGCACCATGGCAGGTGTTCAATAAATTGGTAAATCATTATTTCAGCCTTCATCTGCTGCACAGTGTGGGAATGTGGGCTGTGTTTATGAGATCGGGGCTGAAATTTACTGTGTGCTCCACCTGTTCCAAAAGTAATAAAGAACAGATAGCAGTAAGTGTAATATGGCATAGCAATTTTGACTGGCTATGTAAGCTAAGCTATTTACACTCATATTTTGTGATTAAAAATGCCATATACAAATGTTTTACTTGAAGGCAAAAACCTACAAGTGAAGTAAAAAAAAAATAATCAAAAGCAAGCAAAGTAAAACCTACAATTGTTGTCATACATCTGGAAGAGGAAAGAAATACCTAATCTCATGCATTCCTCTCCATTACATTCCATTAGCATCAAGCCTGCAGACGTTTCCAAACATGAGGAGTTCTTTTATGCATGTTAACATCATCCAGCAACAGAAGGGGCACTATTAACAATGGACAGGAGAGTCATACCCAAATTTTAAAAAACTAGATGTAAACCCCACCTTCTTTTAAAAAGAGAATAAATGTATAATGTTCTAGGTTGTTAATTCTTCAAGTTAATTTAGTCTTGGACTGATTTATAAAATTAAATTGATTTTATTTATCTGAAAATATTACTTGGCATTCAATTTTTCTCCAAAAGCATAAGATTCAGATTGTCTCTTCTCAGTCAAAAAGTTTCTACATTTTTTTTTTTTCTCACAAACTGCCCAGTATTTTCATATACAACGGGACATTTATCAAGATCAAGGGAGTTCTTAAAACAAAACCCCAGACTTGTTACCCTGGAAACTGACTATGTCTGGAAAAAAGGTGGAAGAGTTAGAACCATCTTTACAGAATGAGATTATCAAGATTTCCTGATTTAAATGGTTTGGTTTTTCACACTCAGTCTTAGCTCCATATTTTATTAGACAGGACAAGCGCAAGCAATACCAAACAATTTTGAATTAGAGGAAAAAGGGGGTGGGAGGTATTTTTAAAGGCACAAATATAATTCATTTTAATGACTGCACTTTGGGTACCTCAATTAATTGAAAATGGAGGGGACTGAATATGACAAACCTGACCACAGTCTCAGCAAAAACAGGCAACCAAGAAGTCCAATGGTGAAGGTCTTAAGAACTTATCACAGATAAACAGGACACTAACTTTTCACTAGATACGACTTCTTAGCTCTGGAGTGATTTATCCATGAATAGTATGTTCTACAGTCTTCTCATTGTCCAAGAAAAATTATGAATAAAATTCAGAAGTTTGACTAAATGTCTTCCATAATTATTTGTGATTCTTATCTTCCAAGCACTTTATTGCATCACTGCTGTCAGAAAAATACACCATCAGCCATCAGTGGTGAAAATGTTAGTGAGTGGTACCCTATTCAAAGAGAAGCATAAAATCTAACGTAACTGATTATACTGCAGAAAGTAAAAATGCATTGCCACCCCCCCCTTTTTTTTTCTGTTTTGGAAGAATCTACAGGATGTGGACAACCAGGACATTTGATGAAAGTATCCAGAATAATGCGAATAACATTCTGTTGCTTTAAATATAAACCTTTTAGATTTTTATTATTATCGTTGTTATTTTTTGGTAAGAGAAGGGATAATTTTGCCAAGATTTAAAAATGTACACAATGCTTCCTGCACTTATCTTTTGTTTCAGGCATGGAGTAGCTGAAAAATTAGAGTCTCTAACACTAAATGGTGTACTAACAGCTGACTTCAAATGGACGTTCGTTCTGTGATGAGGGTTCTTAGTTCTTTGACATCTTCACCTTGAAATGACAACCATCTAAATAATAAAAATGAGGAAAAGTTACTTTTGTTAAAGTAGTTCTTCCTAGAAGGCTGCAACTACTCCAGAGTGGTCTGATCAATACGTTTTATAATGAGTTATAATTCAAATTGTTTTAGATTTAGAGACTGGGCCTCACATCGAAGGACAATCGCTTGAACACCAGGTTTTTCTGAAGTGGAAGATTTTCTTCTTCTTGTTCTACTTGGAACATTCTCTGCCAGGATCATATTAGCATCATTTCAGAGCATTTCTTGGCTTCCTTTTGCTTTCACAAGTCCATCAAAATAGGGTTAAAAGGTGTTCGCACCTGAATGGATGATTTATGCTTACTTTTCCAGCTTCCTTTTAGCTTTGGGTCTAGTAAATGCTTGCAAAAGTTTGCATTGTATTGTCTATCACTACATTTTTTACTTTTTTAAAAAATCTTTTATTTTTATATCTATATTTTGTCCTCAGTTTGCTGTACCTCAGGTTCTGGGAATGTTTGCTATTCCAGAGCTTCTCTACTAAGTTGAATACAAGGAGAATTATGGCTAAATCTCTATATTGAAAATCATTGAATGCTTTGGCTTCAGAGCTCAAATCCTAGTTTCCAAAGTTAAAAAAAAAATAAAAAAAAAAAAGGGGGAAAAAATGTCTATTTTTTTTTACTGTGAGAAAAAGGAAGAAGCTCACCACACTAAATTAAAATTCTTCTAAACCCAGCTAGAGGGCTCATTACTGGGTTGTATTGCAGGATTGTCTGTTCCCTAATCCCTTACACTGTTTACTCATTCACAAGTGTACTTTGCCGGAATTTTCTTCATTTTGTAAAATGTACTTCAGAAATTATATATATGCAGCCCAAATAAAACCAGGACTTACCAAGTGTGCTGTTTACTGTAGGCAAACATTATCATTAAAAGTCCATGTGTTGCTTGCTCTGTTCTGAAATTCACTCTGTTAAAAATGGAAAGCTTTTCCTTCCTTTCAAGTGCTTCCCCAGCATCTGCTACCAGGATGTGTAAGCATGCAAAAGATAAGTAGGCTCGCATTTTCAGATTAGAACCAGCCTTTATTTAAATATGCATAAACCTACAAGGAGCTTTCGTAAAGTAGTAACAGGCATGGATTTTGCAGCTGGTTCTCGAAGTTGGAGAGGGAGAAACTTTCTAGAACCTTTTTTTTTATTTATTTTTGTGGTGAAGCAGTAGTGTTACTACAATTTTGTAAATTATGGGTACCATGGCTGCAGTTAAAGCATCACTTCTGCAATGAAACATACAGATGATGTAGAGAGTGTAAGAGGCGAGAACACAAAAAAGATCTGAAAACAGAAGTACTATATGTCTGTCTTACTAAGAGGACATTATGAAACAGGAAAGAGTGGTTTGGGGTTTTTTAAAGGCGGATTTTTTATCTACATTTGGCTGTACACCGTAATGAACTGAGGACTGAGATATATTACACTGGATTTAAAGCCTCCAAAGAAAATCTGACCTACCTCCTTGAATGATGGGTCAAGTTTCCACATAAAATTATGTAGTTAGCTCTCATCGTCACATGGAGCCGTGAACACATACATAATAATAATTAGCCATCATTGCTCTTTTCTATGTTAAATTAATTTCTCCAACTTTCCTGTTCTCCCTGAATACTTATTATTTATTGTTTTTCTACTTCTAACTTCTTGGCTAGTTAACCAAGCTCATAATTGACTTAATGTTTCTCCTGCTTGATTTGTTTCAATTTTTCTTGTATCCTCTTATCTTGCTTAACTTCTTTGTATTCTCAATTGTCTTACTTTTCTAAGTATAACATTCTGCTCTTTCCTGAATTTTTAGACTTTTCTTCTTTCTACTGTTTCTCATTTTTTCCTTTCTCTGCCATGTTCTAGTGTCCACTATTTTTTAAATTCTCCAAGCTCCCATACAGTTTATGGTGTTGGAAGTCTCCTTGAAATTAGGGACAAAGCAGGAATATCAAAATACTTGCTTTATTTGAGGGATTGCTTTTTGAAGAGAATAGAATCCATCTATTCAATGCAGCTCATAGTCCGTGTATCTCTCTCTCACCTATTTTTTTAAAGTAAATTAGTTCCCAATAGTACCATGAAACCGTTGAAGATCTCCCTTTCCTGCAGTACTCCTACATCTGTATTCTGAATAATTTTTAGCATAGAGACTATGGGAACACAGGGAGAGAGGTATCAGGTAGAGCAAATGAAGAAATTGCCAAGACTATGAAAAAAAATCACTATAAAATGTGTATTTTTCTTCTAGTCTAATCAATGATTTCTCGACGGGTCTCACTCTAAGACAAAATAAGCACTTCGGTTGTACAAATACTTAGTTGGGAGATTTAAGTATTCCCTTTTATGCTGTACCTACACCATAAATGCTAATGAACTCCGAAGGTTTTCGGAGAACACCTAGAGATACTCATGTGGCAGCCTCCACCCTGTTGAACATTTTGATGCTTGTACCATTTCCAACGGCCTCTATCTTTCGCTAAAATACTCACAACGTCTTTAAGCATTATTCATATCTCTGTTGCTGGAGTAATTTGTAATCTTGTTTTCTCTGTGGAGTAATCCACAAATCTTTCCACACTAGCTAAAACCACGCTGTGTCATCCTTGTTCTTGTCTTGGTTGAGTGTATGTTGTAGGTCATGCATTCCTAATTTTAAATCCAATAAATCAGTTGAAATAATCATACCTTTTTTAGTCATAAATCATGCTGTATTAGTGTCTTACAGAGATGTGGACTTGTACTCAGTCTGTCAACAGAAATACCTCATGAAGTATTATATTTGTTTCAATGCAACTACCTTATATGCTCTTTTCTTTGCATGATATCTCTGCTGCAAAAGGCTGCTACAATCTCTCTAGCAAATGAAGGAGTAATCAAACTTATTGATTAGACAGGGGATAGACACCAGGTAAGTTTTAAAAGTTCTCGATGGATCTAGTTAACCTGTTTAACTGGTTTCTTTTCTACAAAATACAGGTGCACCAACCAAAATATTTAACAATCTTTCATAAGCTATGCCATGTTTTTAGACTCAAAAAAAAGCAAGAATAAAACCAAAAAATTGTACAATTTTAACCTGATTAATGTGTTTGATGTATTCTGTAGTATAAATGGAATACTGCAATGAGTTTCTAGTGAGTACGTGCGTGCTGATAAGCCTGAACCAAAGCAGGCTGAGATGCGATGGCGGAAGGCTGGCATTTATCTAGCATCATTTCTATATTGTTGAAGGATTTTGGTCCATGAAAGTCAACAGGTTTTGCAGACTCCATACCCCTGCCATTCCGTGTATCTGCTAAGGCGGAGGATTACAGTATTAGGCTGTGAGTTTATTTTATATCTGTTCAAATCCCTGGGCAGCCCCTGTTGCATGGCTGGGCCAGTCCATGGTAAGGGATTGGGGGCCTTGGGCTGTCGTGGATGGAGTGATGCACTTGATTCATAGAGAGAAGTGGTGACACATTTATTGATATAAAACAAGGATTTAACTAAGAAACTAGCATCCATGCAAAATGAAAGCATTTCCAAATAAAATGTACAACAACTTTTCCTGTGTTATCCACTTTGGCCAATTTATGGATCATGTATAAGGGCTGACTTTTCACTTGCAGCCACTTATAAAATTCCTTGATGCTGTAGAAATAAGATGGCTTATCCTCTTTACCTTTTCCAAATGGTGTGTGCTGTCCTGCACCAATAATAGATTTGCTTATGGCACTTACTAATTTTCAATATTGTGCCACCCTTCTAACAGCAACAAGCAGAAGCATGAATAGCGAAGGTTATTATTTACTAGCCACTGCTCAGCGTACCATATAATCAAATCCTTTGTCAGAGCATCCTGCCACATAATCAGATCTTGTGAATTGTCAAAGGCAATTTTATAAATATATATATTCATTTAAAGCCTCAGCAAGCTTGTCATGGCACGGGATAAGTACATTTTTTCTTTTCTTTTTGGTGCTTTTCCAGTTCTTTATACATGTAGTAATTACATTGTCTTCAAAAGCAGTTTCTACAGTGAGAAGTAACACTACATATATCTACAGCATGCTTGTGTCTAAAAACCCCACAGTTATTAGGCTGGATGGTTGATTTAAAGGTTATTTTTCCCTGTGTAATGTGGTTTAAAGATTTTTATGTCATTTACCGCATTGTAAAACAAGCAGTGTGATGCACAGCATAAAATGAGAAGAATGGGGAGACCCCAGAAAGAATAGATATCTTCCTGAATCTGGAGCAGTCTAAGATGCTTTACTTCTGGCTCTGATGGGGTGCTGAACACTTTTGGAATTTTTATTTACTCCAAGGAAGAGGTTGGAAGACATTTTCATAAAGCTGATTTTATTGATTGAATCATACAGTCCAAAATTGATCTGAAACTCTGTGAAGAGACTGGCTGGTTCAAAGTAGGAAAAACAAGTGTTAGACAAATGTTCTTAGAGAGGAAAAAGTCCTAAAAATTGCTGAAGGCATTGCAAGAGATGACGTTAAATTTTGGAGGTGTTAGAAATAAAAGTATTTTTAAGTGAAATAATAGATGTCATATAATGTCCTGTATATTCAAAGCCTGTTTTTAAACATGAGGTGTGAACTCAGTGGCTTTAGAATCTCACATAAATACCTCTAATCTTCAGAACTCTGTGCTATCTGCATGTGAACCTTCAGTATTTGCAGTCAGCCAGCCTCAAAGAGATACTCCGTAAATGCTATGGAAAGCATTTTGTAGTTCAAATACAATTCATGCTGTTTTAGTCTCTAGTCTCCATACATCCTCATTGACTGTCCTCTAATTGGATGATGATGATGAAGACATCTGACAGATTTAAAAAATAAAAAAAAATATCGAGTAATATGTCAGCCAGAACAATAGTGAGGAAAAAAAAAAAGAAAGAGGAAAGAAAAAAAGCAGTAACAGCATCCCAATTAAAATGAAGAACAAAACAGTTGAAGTGCAGATGAGTGTCAGCTTTCTTCAGACAGCACAGCCAAGGAGAGCTGTGCAAACACATCCAGGATATGTTGGGGAAAAGAAAAAAAGGTAACTATAGCACTGGAAAAAAAATAGCCCTGAAATCAGTAATTGAATAATATTGCCAGGATTTAGCTGTAACAGATCAAACAGTACATTTTCTCAGACATACATCCTGTGGGAATTGACAAAGTTGGGGAGTGAAGGGTTAGATAAAGAGTAACCGATTCTTGAACACAGTTACTTTAGCCCTGCTTTTCCTCACAATCCTGATTATTGGCAGTTGCGGTACGTTAATTTACTTTATACAAAGAAGAAAGAAGGGTCTAGAGAGGCCATACTTCTATTTAATATATCTAATGCAGTGTCATATAAATAAGTGGTGCCATCTGCATTATGAAATCTCCAGGGACTTGACTTTGATCTCCTTTCAGTAACTTTAGAGTGCGAATAGCTGGAGTGTTAGTTTTCCTTTATTTTTTGATGATGTTGTTTCCAACAGCACAATTCGGTCAGACTCCGCATAAATTAGAAACTTTATTTGGATGCAGGGGGAATGCAACCACTTCTGGAAAGGTTATGCATCGCAGAGTCCTCAGGTATGTGTTTCTAGGGTAAAATAGGTGGTGGATGGTGTCTGGGATCGTGGATACACGAGCACTTGAGGCCACAGCCCCACTGCCCTTGCACGCACATACCAATGCAAACACCAGTGGGTGTCATACCTAGAGATGATCTTCTGGTCTCCCTAGTATCCAGCTCCTCCTGTGGCCTTGCCTGGAGACCCTCCCACCACCCTGGCTCTGAGAACACAATTCCAAAATGACTCTGCAGCCCATAATGTCCCATACCCATAGATCGCAACCAACCTCAGTTCAAAAGGCTCTCCTCCAGCATTGACTCAGTTTGATGTCTTTCACAGGTGGACTTTTGGACTGAAGTTTTCCTGGGACAGAAAAGGGAGGGACCTGGACAGGACATCCCCTCCTCCAAGTCCTTAATTTGGGTTCCAGTGCCCTTGTGCTCTTCTGAGTATGTGAAGATGGGCCTTTGATGGCCTGATGGCTCCTGATATGGGCCTGAGAAGAGACAAAGCAAGGTGTTATTTGGGATCCCCTCTTGCCATGGTCTCTGTGCCACTTTGTGGGTACACAGGTGAGTTTTTAGCACATATCTATGTACCACAGGTCTCTTGTATGTCATATGTACACAGTTAAATACCTGAAGAAGCTCAGCCTTGAGAACAGAGATAAAACTATCAGTTGAACACTGAATGAGGTGAATCACATACTTGAACTTTGGTGCCTAGAACTCGCTTGAGACAACCTAGGGTCCAAAGTGATGGGTTTGGTGATAGTTCTGTCTCACAGGACACAGCAAGCCTGGGGGAAGGTCATCTGGAAGGGTCTTTGTTCACTATTGTAGAAAGACACAGCACCAGGCAGTGTGGACACAAGTTCATCCATTATATTTTGTTAGGAATTTGTCCCTACCTGTCTTTTATTTACCTTCATAGGCATATCTGTAACAGTAATGCAAAGGAATGGCAGAATTAGGCAGAATACACTACTCAAGGCGTGCTTAAAAATCGTTCCCTCAAAATCAGATCTTGTCAAATCGGAGGTTTTATTGCAAGGTTCTCTCCTGTTTTGGCACTACTTGATATTTAATTACTTGAGTGATGGAGTGCGCAGTACACCTTGGTAAGTCTGCACGTGTCGGCAGGCTGGGAAGGATCCCCTTCTGAAGGGCAAGGTTAGAATGCAGAAATGGTCGTGGCGAATTAGGATGCCTGTCTGAAAATAAATAAGATGCCCATCAGAAGGACGAGTTGAAAGTGCTCGAAGGAGAAGTAAACAGCTGCAGAGAGATGGGCTGGGGGATAACCGGCCAAGCAGCAGTTCTGTAGGTTGGACCTGGGCTTGTCCTGAACCTGTACAGATTCATGGAATTACGCCAAGTGGTTTTAAGGACTTCTGGAAGGCACCAACTGCAGCTAGATTGGGTCAGCTATGGTTTTTGGAGCTGATTAATCTGGGCAAGAGAAGGATGAGGGTACCGAGATCAGACTGCTGAAAATGAGAAAGATGTAAACTCACTGTCCTGGGATTGAGGTAAGGAAAAATAGACAGAAGTAAATCAAGGAAGATGTAGTTCAGAAAAAAAAAGACTTGCCAACAGTAAGAATAGTTAAGCACTAGTTTAAGAGAGAAGATTGTAGTCTCTCTATAACTAGGGATTTTGAAAAGCAAATTAGCCAAACACCCGTTAGGAATGGTTTCACTGCCCCTAGGCAGTGAAAGGATTAGATGACTTCTCAAGGGTCTTTCAAGGCTTATTTCCCGTTAAACAACTACAACATAAAATTTCAAAGCATATTAATACTATAAATTCTGTTGGCACTAATACTATCAGTTCTGTTGGCAGGGAAGAACACATTCTATTCTTCTAGACAACCCTACAAGAGCAAAGAAATGCCTTTGCATTGTACAGCACAGAAATTAGAATATGTAATGTATGTATTGTTAGTTTTAGAAGGCAGGCAGTAGCACTTGTAAAGTCATACTTTCTACTCTGAAATCATAAGAAATTTTACACTCAACTGTATTGAAGCTAGATTTGGCCCTTGCATTGTATCTGTCTTGACTTTTTTTCAGCAGTAATTTGTCACAATGGTAGACACTGGAGAAAATCTTGAAGTCCAGTTTCTACATCTGCTTGTCTAACAAGAAATATGACGGAGGATTAGAATGAAATTTTCTTATTCTTGACCTACAGCGTGTCTTTGTATCTGCTTTTGATGATAAAAATTTGTATAATCTCATGACAAAAGAGCAAGAGACAGCTGGCTAATTTTCTTATCAACAGCCACTATAGTGCTTTGATAAAAATGAAAACTTTTGACATATAAGAATTGAAACTGATAAAAAGCATATATGAACTGGCTTCTGGACTAAAGTTGCTAATCTTGCAAAAGGGGGCTGTTGTCATCATGACCTTCTACTAATAAACATTAAAATACAGAGCTATTTAACTTAATTTTGTAGCTATTCCTGCAGTGCATGCAAATGGAATTTAATTAAAGATGAAAAAACTTACATTAGATAATGGTTTTGACCTCTTGTCCAATTACTGGCTATAAATATATTGACCTCTGCTTCTGGCAAGCATATTGCAAATGAAACCAAAAATACATTAAAGAAAAATATTTATTAAGTAGCATTCAGTAGTATTAGGAAGCATTAGATACTCTCCAAACACACAGGAGAACTTTTTTTGTCCCAAAGACCTTGCAGTCTCAAGTGGCAAAGAAATGTGGAAATGAACACAATAAGCAAGGGTAAAGCTAAGCACTTACAATACTCGTCTGTTTCTTTCTGCTCTTTTTAAACTTGAGCATCCACGTGTGATCACCTTCTGTTCTCCTCTGTCATCTTGAGCCATTTTGTCTTTCTTCAGTGTTGAACACCAATTTCAGTCCCTACATTTTTTTGGCACTTCTGATTCATCTGAATCCAATATTGGTTCCATTTTGAAATGGAAATGGGTGCTACCATTTGCTAAGTAGACATGTATGTGATTGTAAATTAATCTTGTTATTGGATTGTTTTTTTTCTTTGGGTACTTATAAAAGGCAACAAGATGCTGAGTTAAAAAGAAAGAAAATTAGAATCCGAACTATGGTGCTCTATTTTATATACTGTCTGATTTCCTGATTTTCAGGCTTTCCATGGGTATTGAGGTGCAGGTCATTGGTAGCCAAAAAAACGTTAAAAGCCTTTTTTTTATGAGAAAATTTTGGTCCTCTTCTCATGAGTGGATACAATACATGGGAAAGAAGACTCTTCCTGTCTACCAATCTTCACAATTCATTTTGAAGTACTCTTCAAAGATTTCAGTTACCAAGTAGAAGTTATCTACCTAAAGAGTCTGGCCTTGCTTCCCCAACAGATGTGCTTAACACAGGTACAGAAGAAAGAATTGATTTATTTCTTAGAATCTTGGTATCTCTGTAATGGCCTAATGTTCATTTTCTTGATAGAGGAATTTTTGCACCTACTGTAAGCAACTGGGTCTTAATCTCACTGTCGATTAAAATGGCACTCCAGCACTCAAAGGTCAATCTTTCAGCTTTCACAATAGAAATGATGACAAAAATACTCATGGGCACAAAGCAAATATTTAATTGTATGTTCTAAAGGGTTGCTGCTGTTCTCAGTAGAATTGAAATTGCCATTCATTAAGACATCAAAAAAAAAATACTCCACAGTTCCCAAAAAAGAAACATCCAAAATAACTAAGATCTCAGTCAAGTGCCGGAATGGCTAAGTTATCATCAAAGAAATAGTGGTTAAATGTACTCAAATCATGTGAATAAACTCTGTCACTTCCCCCACCAATGATGAGAAGCAGTGATAAAATCTTATTTAAATGAGAAAATGCATGCATATTGGCTAGTTTAACTGACTTGAAAGATGAAGACCTTGAAGTAGCTACCAGAGTTAAAATGAAGGGCATCAGTATGTACTGGTGGTGGTCTGCTTTGTAAAGAATATAGAATTCTAGACCTTTATGAACATTCATTAGTCTCAGAAAGGGAGTATTCTGTGAAAAAAAGGAACTCCTGTCTGTGTTACTGTTTAAATCCTTTTGGAAGACAGAACTACTGCAACGTCTGTCCTGGTACATCAAGAAGATAGGTCCGTAATTCCTAGTAGTCTACTGTTTCAAAAGTTGTAGGGAAAAAACAGGTCAATCTTTTATTTTAGACCAAAGAGTTCCAAAGTGTCCAAATTTGATTATGTTGAGGGTTGTGCCTTCAAAACTGTAAAATGAACCTGGTAATCTCTTCCTGCCTGAATCCCTTTTTCAATATTCTTTGAAAAAATCAGAGAAAATAAATTATTTTCTTCCAGCAGATATTTATATATAAAATATATCTAATAAATATATATTCTAATATAAGAACGTATATATAATCTGTATATATAAGAACTGATGGAGAAAGGTGGGCAATGACAAAGTGCCAAAGGAAGTAATCACAGTTTCAAAAACGGTGCCTTAACCCATGTGGCTGACAAGTGACACCAAAGATGCTGAGGAAATTCCTCAAAATATATTCCTCTTCTATAATTTCATGGAAAGGGACTTTAAGGAAGGAAAACAACACTGGCTTTTAAACTTTTCTGTCCACAGCAGGTAGTGAGGCAGCAGAATCAGTTTATTTTGAAATTTATGACATTCTGATAAACATTAGGAAATTAACAGGAATAAAGCAGCATTAACCTAGGACTTCCTCAGGCATGAAGCTAGAAAATAAGAGAAATTCAGATCCTCCTTCCTCTGAAATCTAGTGATTTTAACAAAGCACTTGAAAGTACATCTCCTCTATGATAGTGATGGCTACAGGACCATAACAGAAATGTGTAACTTGTCCCAGTGGTGAACACAACTTACAAACTACTGCCAGAAGTATAAGTATGGACTTAGCGGTCTAAATTTTGCAGTAGGAGGATGTTAATTTTGCAACAACCACTTACAAAAGCTGTCTCCTGGAATGCTTTTCTCCAGGCATCTCTTTTGTTCAATTCACCAGTACTGACTGTCTCAAATGTATTTGAAAAGAGCTACCATCTATACAGAATTTCATACAGTATGACCTTGCAAAAATGTTACTTTTATTGTTAACATAATTTTACAAATATCCTGTAACTTTTTCAAAAGGAATGAAACTGTACTTGAAAAATTCTGGAACACTTCCAAAAACGTTTTATTCTCATCTTAATTTGAAATGTGATATTCTTGTCAGTAAGAAAATGGTGTTAAGGAAAATGTGTATCAATTAGCCTGAGAGATGTCAGAAGACAATACATAAATACCAAATCATGTTCAGAATACTCCTAGTAATAAAATTAGAAGCATTTTATGATTGTATACAGTAAAGCATCTGCAATTTGGATCAGTTACAACAGTCCTTTCAATGAATAAACAGTTTTAAAGGCAATGCCACCTTTCAAAACCCAAGAGTGACTTCTTATTTCCTTAATTCTCTAAGTAATTCTTCCCTTTACTCAGGATTTTGCACTCAGTGTTTTCCATGAGGGAAAAACACAAATGGGCTTGAGGATGTTAAGGTTTCAGGAAGATGGAAAACAAAAATTGGGATCCCATCTCATGACATGCATATTATGAAAGAGACGTAATATGCATTTCATCTATTAAAATGCATGTTTTGAAAACTATGTTAAACTTAGGTATGTGAGTGAATAATTATTATTGCTTCATTTATTCTGTATATTCTGTGTTCTTTGTATTCTTTGTGTTGATTATTCTTCAAAAGTTCAGGACTGTTAAGTACTCTACATTGCTAGAGGAGAAAGATGGCCATGAAGAACCTAGAGCTTTTGCTGAGTTTGCTTTTACAGCTGTATTTATTTTTCCTGTCAAAAGCAGGTAAAATCTAGAAAAGGTTATTGTGTAAGTGCTTGTATTTGGTTTTGGTTTATTTTAATTAAGTTTTGAGTTCATAGAATGTAAGGCCAGAAGATATCATTGCAAACACCCAGCCTGACTTCCTAAAGAACTTAGCTGAATTAAATAAACTTCAAAGTACCCTGATTTATAATGGGCAAATGGTTTCTAACATTTTTAGGGATGGAAAATCCTTATAGGCCCCCACAATTAATGATTTCAGTACTAAAACTGCTTAAACAATGTAGGTCAGAAATGTGCTGACCCATCACTTTTATATGGCTATTAACTTTCACAAAATACAGAGATATTGTACAGATATTTATGTTCCCTATTGAGGATGGAAAAGAGGGTAAAGAGAAGGATGATACAATTATATTTTAGAATCGTGAAGAAATCTCTTATGAGAGTTCAAGACTGCTACCTCAGTTAAAGTTTTGGGTTTTTTTATTCTAGAAGTACTTTCAGACTTCGGGTTAGGAAGAGACAGTGATGATTTGGGAATATTCTACAGAAAATGTTAGTTACTGAACTTACCTTGTATTTTCTCATGGAGAAGAACAATAGCAAAAATTATCCCTTTTTATACAAACATAGTCATACTCCTGTTGTGTGAACAATGAATAGATTCTGGTTTTGATTTTTAAGAGGCAAAAGAACAAACTGTTGAATATTTTAAGAGAATAGGAGTGAGAGTGAGTGTAAGATTGAAGAAAAAAAGTTTTATAATGAAAAAACCTATTAGTTCAAAAATGGAACAGCTTTGGCTTGATCATATTTGTGTTGCAAAAACCCACAAGGATTCAGTGGCAACATAAAATCAGAATAACAATGCAGCATAACTTTAAAAGTAAGCATATAATTTATGAAGTGTTATGTTTCATTTTACAATTGTAAAAATGTTAAAATTAAGTCTGGATATTTTTCATAGAAGATACAGCTCAGTGCTTAATCCTTGTTCCTTATGCCAGGCTTAATTTTATGACTAGCACAGTTTTAGTCACCTGCAGTTGTCTGCAATCGACTGGGACTCAAAGCTAAAGAAAAATATAATTATGATGACCATTAATTATGACAATTTTATTATTAGAGAAAGGCAAAGATAATTTAAAACCACAACTACGTAAAAGATTATTACACCAGAGATTATTTCCTTTGCCTAAAGTCTGAAATAAAAAGAACACAGTTGAACTTCTGGGTTTACCTGTAGACAAGACTTTGCCACCTCCTGTTTTGGGCTAACCCAAGTAGGCAGCTAAGCTCTGCACAACTGCTCGTTTGCTCCCCCTCAGTGAGATGGGGAGAGAATCATAAAATCATAGAATAATTTAGATTGGAAGCCACCTTTAAAGATTCCAACTCCCCAGCTATGAGCAAGGACATCTTCAACTAGATCAGATTGCTCAAAACTCCATCCAACATGGGATGGGGCAGCCACAGCTTCTCTAGACAACCTGGGCCAGGGTCTCACCACCCTCATGGCAAAGAATTTCACCCTGAGATCTTATCTCAATCCCTCCTCTTCCAGCTCAAAATGATTCCCCCAGAGCTAAAACATCCCAGCATTACCAACACTGGTTTGATCACGAATCCAAACCCAGCACCATACAAGCTACTGAGCAGAAAATGAAGTATCCCAGCCAAACCCAGTACATCTTATTTCTGTAAGTTGCACATACCTTTTTCACTGTATTCCTGATACCTGAAATATTTAGAAATGGGCAAAAGATATTCATTGACGAGATTGTCAGTCTTGGCTAGATGATTGTAAATTACCTACATCATTTATAAAACCATTTCCCCAACCAGAATAAGCAATCCAGTCCTCAAAAGAAGCCATTCAAGGCATTGTTGTGAGAGCGAAAAAAGTGAATGCGAGATGCGGATTTAGCTCCAATGTTTATTTTGGCTTACTTAGTTTACGTACCCTCTCCAGAAATAAGTGCTCTAAATGACTCCGTGTTTAAGTGAAGAAGCTTTTAGTGCTCAAACATATAAAAATCATCTAAATAAGCCATTCAAAATCCTTGAAAGAAAACTATTATTATGTAGCCCCTTACCACCCCAGCTCGCTTTTCCTGTTTGTCCCTGTGAAATTCCACAGTGGAAGGATGCCGACCTGAAAACTTGCTGTGCAGATTCAGGCAGGTGCTGGGGGAAGGAGGAGGGAATTGTCCTTCCCTTCTGCTTTCTTACAGCACCAAGACTGATTGGAGAAGGGAGATCTCAGTTTGAGAAGATCAGAGAGATGACCTGGATCCGCTCCAAAGGCTTTTAAAATATTATTTATCTCTAAATATGCAGAAGAGGGAAGAGTCTCTCATTCATGTTTTTCTGGGTTCAGAATGGACTGTTGTCGTTTACCATTCATCTCCATTCCTTCATGAGATCTTCTGTTACATGATTTTGGCTCGTGCATAGTCAATCTGCTGGTTTAGAAACTGTGGGGTAATCCTCTTCCGTCAGCTTGATAGGTAAATAGTCCTCATTGTGGTGGTGGAAATTCTTGAAAAAAATATTCATCCACTTTGTTTTGTAATAGATTCTTCCAGTTTCATCAGTTTTAATAAGATCTGAGATGTTTGTTCTCATAAATCCAAACACTCAATTACATATAAAAGCTTTTCGGCTCTTAATTTTTTTTTTTTACTAAAATTGGATTGTTAAAAGTATCTTTCTTTTTAATAGTTATTGGGTCACGTTGTCTTATTGAGAATAATTGCATTGTTTCTTCTCAGCATTCTTGAGGGTAGAGGCCATTGACTATTCAATACATACGTAAAGGAAGTCGCTTAACCATTGTCAGAAAACGAATTACTCAGTTAATATATGGGGGTTTTATGCTTATATGGCTTTTTTCTATTTGGTAGCCTAAATGGTTTTGCTTTATTATACACAAATAGTTTCATTGCTGCACAGTAAGAGTACCAGGAAATTATAACCTATCATTTCAAGAAGTTTGCCATCTCAATTATGTAAGGAAGAAACAACATGTACACTGTTGGGAGGGAGATGCTATTTGGAAGGTCTGCTGGTGTCAAGGCAATTCTCCATCAAAATCGCAGTGATGCTGTTTCACTCTACGTGCTCTGTCTGCACTGTACTTAAAATAGTACAGAGTCCAGGGTTTCCTTCCCATTTAGGACACCTTTAAAGTAACCAGTATTGGTTTTTTAAAACATTTTAGTATGACTGCTTTTTTTCCATTAAATTCTAAAGTCTCTAGAGAGTTTCAATTAATAAAAATTTAACTGCTTTAAAACAAACAAACAAACAACACCACCAAAAAAAAACAAACAAAAAAACCCCACAACTTTTTCTTTTAAAATTTACAAAGTTTTCCCCCCAAAAGTGCTAAAATAAAATTAATTTTATCATAAAATTTATGGCTTTGAAATCCTAGCCTTAGCTCTTGCTCGGTCCTCAACATTTTTGTAGCATCTATCTTCTTATCTCTCTGTGCAGCCACCTATAATCACAAGCCAAATCTTTCAAGTTTTGAGTCTATTTTTTTAATAAACATTTATTCATATGATTAAGATGTGTCTCATGGAAAGAGAATCTGCTTTTCCAGAAGACATGCTTACTGTTTGGTTAGTTCTTATCCAGGGAACTAATAACTTTGAAATCTTCTGTTCAGGGTATACTTCAAATGTGTTACTGGTTCAGAGAAAACATAAACCTCACAAATAAATGTTAATATTGTTTTTTAGTAGCTAATACTAGAGGAGAGAATGTTAAAGCAAGACATTATACTATCTGTGTTTTATTGTATTATTGCCACTGATAACACAGGCTTTTTCTTAAGTTTCAGAATGCACAAAGCTATTGAAAAATTTGTTTAAGTGAGAGAGCTTATTTAGTGAAATAAAATATTTAGCGGAACCTGTGTGAATGGATTGCTACATACTTTAATGATGGATATAAATCACAGTGAGCATTATTTAAAGTTCAGTAATGGCCTGATGTTAAAAGAGAGAATCCTAATGGTTTCATACAAAATAATGATGAATTAATATTGAGGCTGCTTCCCCTTTACCTACTTGCCAAGTTTTACTGTGTGATATTTATAAGTAGGGTTCATTTCTTCAGACCTGTTAATGGTGTTTTTCATCCTTATTTTCCCATGGCTTATTTCTCTTGTCTAATTACACTATACTTTCTATGACCTGAAACAGTGCAATACTTAACAGGAAAAGGTAATAATTTCCTTCATTGTTGTTTAATTTGACACTTCCAAATGAGATGTATTTCAAATACACAGCTCTCAATGCCTTCCATCCTTTGAACACATTTGATTTCATTCAAACAAGAATATTCCTCCCTTGTTCTAAAAGAAATACCACAGAAAGTTAATTTCACTCTAATTTACTGAGAATGCAATAATCAGATTTATTCTATGCTCCTTCAGAGGTTAGAATATTTGCTACAGCAAAAAGATTTCCTGAGTTATAAGCAAGAAAATGTCCATCAACAAACATAGAAAGGAAAACAAACTGACCCTTAGAACTTTTATTTTTTTTTTGTACATTGAAATTCCTGGCTAAATGTCTCACTGACAATACTGGCTGATTTCCACATAACTGTGGATTAGTTAATATTTCTTAAGAGATTACAGAAGAAAGCACAAAGGAACTTCAGGTTCTTCAGTAAAATTATTCTTCTCAGTGGTGAAAATGTATTCAGAGATAAGTTCAGTGACATGCAAACACCCCGCTACCTGATATTTTATACTGCTAAACAGCGTGATCTTAGTAAAAGATAACAATTAGAAATAAGCTGAGTTTTAAGGATTTGAATAATCTTTTAAAATCATATCATTTCAGCTTCTGTGGGACAGTTAATGTGATGAAAGTTCCACACAAGATTACATGTTTTCCTGAACAGAGTAATATCCAGAAAAGCAGTGTAACATTTGCTCCTGAAGATGATGTGCAAAATAAATGGACTATTATGTCGAGGAGGAGAATTCCTTTCATTTTGTTTTATGAAGTCAGAATGAAAAATTCCATTATATACTTTAATTTGCATCCCATGTCATGAACAAGTAGTCCTCTTTTCTTCAGAAATATCCTCTGTTGATCACTGAGAACTGCTCAGGTATCATTCAGCTGGAGAATAGCGGAGCTTAATGAATTTATTCAAAAGTCTCTTCTCTTTCCCTCATGTCTCACTAATTCATGCTCTGTTAGGGAAAAGAGGTATTTTCGAATATAACTGAGAAAAAAAAATACCAGAGATAAACACTCACTTTTTCCCCTCTTTAGCAGAACCGTTATTAAAGAAAATGCTCAAAGAGAAGTTACCTGGAATATCTGAATGCAACTCCTTGTTGCTTTTCCATGTATAGAATGGGACACAGAACTATGTTAGACAGGAGCCCGAGTATCTGTCTGAGAAGTAAAACTAAGACTTGCATAGGAAGACAATTTTGTTTAGAGGTTCTAAGAGGAAAAGCCTGTGGATTTTGACACTTTCCCCTTTTTAGAGGGAGAATTAAATTATTCACTGAGCTCTCAAGGGACTTCTGAGCTGGGATTCCTGAAGTTAAAAGAGAAAACAACGTACTGCGTAGTGCTGCTGCTTACCTCTTGAATAGACTTCTGGTTCCAAAATTTAGATGTAAATTGCTAAACAGCTCATTGCTTGTCTATTTCCAAGTTTTGTATTACTCATTAATGTTAAAAAAATAATCCCAGTTTAACAGGATATGTCTTTACAGTGGCTTCCCTCTATAGCATGGATTTTCCACTCCTCTCAGTTTTTTCACTCATATGTATTTTGTGTAAAATATTTCATAAGAAAAGGAACAGAAAAGAGAAGTTTCATGTTATACTTGAAAATGTTTTTCCTTTTTACCCTACGTGTAAAATATAGAAAGTTTAACTCACATAAAAAGCCCTGGAAGAGAAAATCCTGAAATTATTTTTCAGACTGAATGGAGGTGTAAGACTCAGACAATCAAATATTCTAATTTGTGCCTACCCCGTCTGGATGCAGTGGGCATATTTCACTTCCCTGTCATGCTCCGATCCACTGTTGCTAGGGAGAGAGGCTATGATGGTAAAACGACTTTATGTACTAAAATTGATTTAAATTACAACAGTCGTTCTCACAATAATCCTTTTAATTGCTCCTAGGAATTACAAAATTAATTAAGAAATATCTCGTGGCATCCCCTCAATTTAAAAAATAAAATATTGATTTAACTCGTTGAATGATTAGTACCTTGTGAAGAGTAATCATCTTAGCTTTTTATTTTTATGAACTAAAAAACAAAAAAAAGCCCACACCAAAACCCAAATGAAAGTTGAATGTGCCTAATAAAGAAATATTTCTCTTTTGAATCCATTTCACCATCTCGTGCCTATCCTTATCAGCTAAACCAGGTGAGATTAGTGGTGTCTTGAGTGCCATTAAGAGGAAGAAAGCCTTTGTTTTTTCACTTGGTAGCATTCACTTCCCTGTCATTTTCTCTCTTTCGAAGCCTTTGTGCTCAACTTAAACTGCCGGGAAAATACATTAACCTTTAAAGGGAAGTGCCAAAATAATCTATTATATGAAGTATAAAAGATATTTCCTTCAGCTATAGTACTTATTTTCTTTCTGCACTCATTAAGTGTTTATGCAGTGTTTACAGTTGCAGCCTATTAGCCAGATTTAATTAGGTGACAAAGGACAGAAAAAAGATAAAGAGAGCCCCGTCAGAGCTGAGGACAAGTAGCAGGAAGCAGATGGTGGTGGGAATTGGAAGGGTGGCATTAAACTCATCTCTGGGTTCTCTGAATTCTGGAGTTCTTCCTCTGTAACAATTTGGAGTATCCTCAGCCTAACTGGGAATCACACCACTTGTCAATGACGATGAGGTGAGAAAGAATTGGAACTTCTTGTTCCTGCTCTCGTTTCTTTGCACCTTCTCTAGCAATAGTACACTGGTAAGGGTAAAAATCATTATTCTTTGTTCAGAGCACTGAAAAAGCCCCTTATTCTGAATTGGGTTTTTTCATGGCAAATAATTCTGGCCAGATTCCACCAGGTGTGCAACAAAGTCAGCCGTGCTATACCTAGAGTCTAGATAAATGGTTGGGTTTTGTCCAGAGCATTCATTTTATTCATCTATGATTGTTGTATTAAAGACAATGCACTCTGCATTTACATTAAACACACTTCTTTAATGAATAGCAATGAACAAAGAAATAATTAGATTAAAAACATAAAAGTAGAGACAGCTGGGAGGGGGGAGAAACTCAACCTGTTCGATGCCAGCAGGATTCCGTACAGGGGTCGTGAATGCTACCTAAACGATGGGCCATTAGGGCGGTGTGGTTATCATGGAATAATTTCACCCCCGGAGAGATAACTATGGACCAGATGCAGCCATGTGCTTCTGAGCGCCCAGGGGTGTCGTTATCATGATAATCACACCTGCTGATTGGGTTTCATTGCCACTATAAAATTTCCTGTGTTTCATCCCACTACAAACATAACACCGTGTTTAAGTGTACTATTCTGACCACAGAAAATTGCCAATTAATGTGGGAATGGTGAAACTGTTTAAGCTATGACTTTGCCGCAAAACCACATCAAAAGGTGGTAGAGCCAGTAGGAAGTAATACTTGTAAGATAAACTTGAAGGAAATGGGTACATTAACAGGTATATAAGGTGTTGGAAAAGCAAGACCCTACACACCACTACACCAGGACAAAGCCAAAGCTCTTCTCTTTTCTTCCCCACTTGCCAAAAAATTTGACTTCTTAACAAAAGACAATGAAGTACTCACTACCCGAAGCAAAAAGCTTTAGGTAACTTTTTTCCTCCCCCCAAACCAGCCTTCATCAGACCTCTTTGGTGCCTGCCTCCTGAGAAATCCCAAGGATATGAATTCATAGCGTATGCAGCAAGGAACCCACTTTCTTTTGTCTGGAGACGATGGTTGAGTTGGCTGTTGGCAAAATATTCACAGTCCCTCCAGGGAGACAAGCTGTCAAGTAATAATAAGGCAGTGAGAAGCAGCAGGGAGCAGGGTCTGGGCTTTTGGGGAAACCCCACTGAATCTGACTTCTTCTAAAGGCTGGGGGCTCCCTCTAAAGAGTATATGGTCTTCTCCCTCCACTGGAGCGGTGTACCCTGACACAAAAGAATACATTAGGAAAAAATAAACAGCTGGAGTTTCTTCTTCTCTGCTTGAACCAAACAGAAGAGAAGAAGGGACTTTCTTTTCAAGATCAACTCTGATACTTTTAAAAGGAGTGAGTTTCTGTCATCTGGAAGATGCCCGCATGAAAAAGCTTATTAAGGCTGGACAAATGAAATTAAATGTTTTCAGTTCACTGAGGTTTTATGACATGGGATGATGTTTGAAATATTCCTGAAACTTTGTCAGCCTCAACAAACAGTGTGATCCCCTAAGAAATGAGGGCTGGAAGTTTTTCAGCTGAGAATCCTGTGGCTCATTTAGGGTGTAAATTTCAGGATGCATATAAGCCTTTTCCAGATTCCTTAATTAATTGAGATTTTTGTGTGAAAAATGAATTTTTAAGGACGATATTAGGCACAGGGAAAGCAGCTCTGAGAGGACAATAATTTAAAACTACTCAGGGACATGTAGAAGAAGATGAAAACTGTGAGTGAAAGACACAAAGGAGTGCACAGAACTGAAGACAAAGCCTAGCAACACAGACAGATATATGAAATATAAGGCAGAATATCACTCTAAATATTTTTAATGTAGTGTTTTCATAGCTTCTTGGATGTCAGGAGTTCATGAGAAGATCAGTAACAAGGAAAACCCAGTATTTCTGAGAAATATGCAAATAAATGGCAGAGGAAAGAGAAGAGTTATAAGGTAAAAAAGAATGGGGAGGAATGAAAAGGGAATAAAAATATTGAAGAAAGAGAAAAGAAAGAAAATTGGAAAAATAACTAAGGAAATTTAAACAACAAATAAATTAATTGAGGAAATTCTACCAAAAAAAATTTTATAAAAAAAAAAGGCAAAAAGAACACTCATAAAATAAAAAGGATAATTATTATTTTCTCTTCACCTCAGTGAACTATTGGTGTTCACATACTCTTAGAACTGTATCGGAAATGTCAATTTATTTGAGTTTGGAAAACTAAACTACGTTTAACAAGCCTTTGTAAAAAACAGACCTCTCCTCACCTTCCCACATCTCTGGCTCTTACAGGAATTGCAGAGGTAAAAGCATAAATCAACTTGATCAATAAATGAAGTTGTAGAGACAGAATTGCAAATATCTTGAGGAGTCATCAGTTTTGAGTAGACTCTGTTAACCCCTCAGTGCCCCTCTACCTTGAATAGGAAACAATTCTCAAAAATAATCACCTGAACACACTCCTCATATTTTTCCAGACGTGAAATTCCATCTTAACACATTATCATGTTCCTGTATCATGCAATTAGACTCGTTTAAACATGCTCTTCATATTTAGAGATCACTTACTTGAAAAGCTAACCTACTTTCAAGTATTTTTACCATTATTTGTGCTGGTGTGTCAGAATTTTTAGGGTTGGTTTGTTTTGCGTTTTGTTGGGTTTGTTTTTAAAAAAAAAACATGCAAAATATTTCCTCAGGAGTAGACATACAAGGAAAGAGCCAGAACTGCCACTCTTAGGTATCATTAACAACCGTGATTTTGTCTTAATTCTTCTTAGAAGGATTTAGAAGAAAGTATCTGTATCTAGGAAAGGGAAACTAAAGCTAAGTACTATATAAAACTATATAGGGGTTGATCTTTGCCATGTAGAATTTAATTGACAATAAGCCATTGTTAAGGAGAATGGAAGGGGAAAAGAAAAAGAAAGACATAATTTGTCAGGTAGTCAAAGTGTGGCCAAGAATTCCTCTAATCTGGTGGGCTTTAGCTCATGAGCCCATCCTCCTTTCACCATTCAGTTTAAAATAAAAGAGATGTGAAGGGCTCTGCCACCGAGATATTAAACAGGAAAAAAGTGTTGGTAACTCCACAGCATATAACTTTCAAATTCCAATCCACAGCCCTTTGCTTTTTGAGTAGGAAAAGGGGGAAAGCATTCAAAAATTTTATGGCTGAGCTGAGTTTAGGCTCTTGTAGTAGGAACAGGACACTGGAAAGTGATGTGTAGCTCTTAGTCTGTCTTCCTTATCAGAAAGCAAAGTATAAGAGGTAAATAGATTATGCATAACATATTTTATAGCTTTGTTAGCATTGGTGAGCCATTTAGTTAAGAATCCTTGAGCAGTAGCTCCATGTACACTATCTGATTTTTTTTTTTTTTTTAAGGATGCTTAGTCGCCGGGTAAGTTTCTAGAAATTTAAAAGTATTTAAGAGTTAATTTAATTCTTTCCTTCTTCTCCACATATGTTCTCTGAGAGGGATTGTGGGGGATAAGGAAGAAGAATACAGTAAGGTAATTTCCTTAAGAAAACAGGCAGACAGAAGATTTTCTAATTAACTCCTCTCGCCTATTTTAGCTTATGCAGATGTAAGTTATCTAATTGCTGCTTTATTGGCTTTGCATAGATTGGTTGTCTTTTAATGGCATCTGTATGTTTTTTGCTTCACTGACATTATAGGACCCATTGCTGTGATCTATGTAGGAAAGCTACTTTGCCTGAGTTTGAGATAGAAGAAAATTACACACTGAAAGCTCAACACCCAATCTCTTTTTTTTTGCTGTTTAGTGTAAGAAGTGGAACATGCAAAGCACCACCACGATCTGAGTCTGACTTAAATCAGCCTGTTATAGAAGGTGCAGTTACCTATCAGCTTATACACAATGCCCACAGTGAGGGTTGGTTTATTTTGTACTAAGAAATAATATGTGCAAATAATCTGTTCAACGTAAATATTCTACAACTCGGAATATTCTACTGCTTTGATAATGGCATCGGTCATTACCTTCCTTGCCTTTGTCTTATTTCAGCATCTCCTCCTATTACAGTTCAAAATGTGAGCGCTGTGAATAGCTTTCCCAGCCATAACAGGGAAATAATAACAGAGGACAGAAAGGCATGTGTATGAAAAGGCAGAGAGAAAGCAGGGATCTTAGTGAGAGAACAAAAAAGAATAACCTTATTGGAGACAAGAAGTAAGAAGGGAAGAATAGAGGTAAAGGGGAGGCAGACAGCATTACGAGTATTAGTAAAAATGGGAAAACACTGTATTTCAGCAATAAAACATGCTGAAATTGAAGGTATTTTCAGCTCCTGGCAAGATGGGAGATTAAATGCAAGTACAGTTATATTTGATATAGTGTAAAGAATTTATGAGGCCCAAAGATCTGGAAAACTTGTAATGACAAGATTAGAGAAAGTAGTGCTGAACAGAAGCCCTTTGATAAGGAGAGAACTTCCAAAGAAAGAGGAAAAAAATAATATAATAATGGTATAGACATGAGTTATCTGGAGAGACAGCATGGAAAAATGGGAATAGGGAATTTGATTATAAATAAGGAGGGATAAGCAGACACCTAGAAAAGTGGCAACAAGGAAGTGTTTTTCAAGAAATCTGTGAGAGAAAGTAGAAGTTTTAGGGCATAATGGGGTTATGAGTGAGGTGTTACGGGCAGAAACATCCAGTAATGCCATAACACATTTTAAAGAGTTTGAACACAGCACTCAGCATTTACCAGCATTTACCAGTTATAACGAATGGCATCGCTTTAGACTTGGGATGGGTTGAGTTTTTAAGGGTTTGGGCTTAAAACCAGACTTCTCTCTGAATGAGCAAGCTGTTAAAGTTTAATTTGTTTAGTTCACTGATTTATATTATTCTAGTAAACCTGGCACTTCTGCTGTTTAATAACCACTTGAAAAACAAGCTGTCTGTTCAGCAAGATTAGTAAACTTGTTTTACTTTACTGGTTTTTGTACACTACTATTTTTCCTCTGTTGTTAATTTAGCCTGGTTCAGTGTTTTAATTTATTTTTTCTGACTTTTATCAGCAATCAAACCTGCTATCAGAACTGAGAATGAGTAGTTTCCTCCCAAGCAACTTATAATTTGAACTACCAACGTTCAAGGACGTGTAGTGCTCAAAGGAGATAGCTTTTGTAAGTTACTAAATACCAAAGTGAAGCTGAAGTACCTGGCAGCCACAGAAACAGTTTTCAAAGACTATATTCTATTGTTAGGGAAAATGTTCGCTATTTTCCTAGAGTTCAAGGGGTTAAAATTTATAAAATGAAAACTGTGATTACAGGCTGGTGAAGAGGAGAGCTGAATTAGTCACCAACGATAAAAAGGCAGAGGTTCTCAACACTTTCTTCACTTCTGTCTTTACCTGCCTTGCCCCAGGCTTTGGGAACAACGTTCCAGGTGGACGCAAACACAGACCCACCATCAGCGAAGGAAAAGCTGGAGTGGGAGCTACTACAAGAGCATGAAAAATTGATGGGCCCTAAGATTATCCACCTGACGGTGTTAAGAGAGCTGGCTGAGATCCTTGTGAGGCCAGTCTTCATAATCTTTGAAACACTGAGGAGCACAGGGGACATCTCAGAAGACTGGAAGAAGGCTAATGTTACCCCCAATTACAAGAATTTGACATAGCTCACCTCAGAAAACCCATTGGAATATTCTCCAATGGAATAATCTCCCCAGGAAAGTAGTGGATTCTCCAATATTGGACACTGTTAGTATTTGGATGGACAGGATGCTGGACCATCTTGTCTTTATCACGCTTTTGCCAAGACAGGCTGGACCAGATGATCCTTGAGAAACCTTCCACCCTGGTTTTCTATGATTTTATGTTTTACAAACATTAATAAAGAGGTGAAAACAGCCACACTGAAGTAAATTTCACATACCAAGTTTAAACAAGGGATCTAATGATCCTCACACTTCTTAGTTCAGACATGCAAAAAAAAGTCCCTTAGAATGAATCATAGAATCATAGAATGGTTAGAGTTGGAAGGGACCTTAAAGATCATCAAGTTCCAACCCCGCCTTGATATAAATAGAGAAAATCCTTTAGGAAGAAGCTCAGCACCAGCTTGTGTACAAGAAAATTTTGTTCATTGTTAATGAGCTATCTCCTGCCAAATCATCCTTATGTTTAGGTTGGACCTCACTCACCGAGACACCTGTAATCACCACCTTTCATCCAAGATGGGATAAGAAAGAACACAGTTAAACCACCAAGTAACTCCACCCCAAGAACACAGCTCTGTCCAAAGAAGAGTCTACCCAGGGAATGAAGATACTTTTTTGGCCAGTGTTTTATCTGAAGGCATGAAATTGGGAGGTGCTGGTTAAATGGCAAAGTAAAATTTAACAATCTTCTACCCTCATGACATGGTGCATTGCCTTCCTTAGTCATGCTTGTGGCACCACACACCAAACCATATCACAATAATGGTTTTGCTTACAATATGCCACAGCAGTTGTACCTGGGCACAAAGAAAAAAGCCTTGGAGAACAGTAATAAGGAGATTACAGACCGAGTAGGTGTAGCTTTCTGAGAAATACACACACAGTAGTGAAGAAAAGATAGCTTTGCCCTGGTCTAAAAAGGAAGCAGGAAGAGTTTTTAGGTGCATGCTACCTAAAAAGATCTAAGAACAGCAGACAAAAGCACTTTGCTTTATTGTTTGATTTCTCCTGTGTCCAGGGAATCAGAACTTTATTTGTAAAGAGGATTTCATCAAGAGAGTTATAGCTTACTGACTCGTCATTTTCTCATCTTGAATAGAATGACTCACAAAAAGCTGAATTTTTCTGGCTGTACAAAAGAAGACACGATGGAATATCAGCTGCAACATTATGAACTGCAGCCCCTTAGGACTTTTGTGATCTAGATTTGTTTTTATGTAAGTGCTAGCCATGTTGATGGAAACTGTCACTGATACTGCAAATCTTCTTGGGAGAAAAAAATTACTCTAGTTTACATACTCCTGTAATCTTCAGGCAAAAGGTAATACTTGACCTTAAACTAATGGCTTCTCTAAAATTACCCTTCCCATTTATCTTATTAATTATTATTTTCATTTATCTTATCTGTTGTCCTTCCCATTTATCTTATTAAGGAGCAAAGACACTTATTACCAAACCAGGTTGACAACACAATGGTGGTACTTTGTTCATGCTGAGGTTCTGCCACACCAGGCAGCATGATTAGATTAAACCCCATGACTTCATAAACTTGAGTCTTATCTTAAGAATTAGCTTTCAAAGAGCCTATAGATACATCTGAAGTGGTACTAAGCATCTTCTAGAATCCTGTAACTTCCCTAAATTCATAATTTTTAACCCCTGAGAGAGCTCTCCAATGCTAGGAGACAGAGCAATCGCCACGAAAATACATTTACAGAATTCAAACTTGGGATAAAAGCAATCTACCAAAAACCCACCCTGACTGCCAAGGTAGGCTACAACAGTCTCTGTGTCTCCATTGAAAGACAATTTCCTATTACACACAGATTAACCCTATCCGGCTATATTAATTACCAGCCACCTAAATCCTGTTTTGCACAGTCTGTGCTTTTCTGTAGGTGTGAATTTCATGCTAAATGTAAACAACGTTGCTGTCTTTATGCCTGGGAGAATGACAGAACGGTATGGAAAGCACTGTCAAACTCAGGGGGAAAAGGCATAGGTTGTGAAGAAGCATTTGTGGGAGGAAGATGAGACTTTTACTTTCAATTCAAAGAATTCCTTTCTGATTAGGAAACACAGAATGACACGAAACCACAGCATGATATGGGGTTGGAAGGAACCTCTGAAGATCACCTAGTCCAACCCCCTACCAGGGCATGAAGATGGAATAGAATTCTCCATTCTTTTTGAAATCCATTAATGAGATACATTTTAGGATAAACTCTCCTCATGGTGTGGTTTGGACAACCAGCATATGTTGAGAAAGAAAACTGGGAACCACACTTAAATATTTATCAAATTTGAGGAAATGAATATACATTACATTATGAAGATATTAAACCATCGTAATTGCTTAAACTTAAACCACTTATTCTGACAACCTTTCTGTTTTCATGTGAATGAAAGTTTGGCCACAAGAATAGCTGTGAAAAAGTAATGTTCACACCCTGTGAATGCACCCACAGCTCTTTCTTACCTGCAAAATTTTGCAGTTTTTCTGAACCCTCTGCTGCTTGGAAGTCATCCAGAGCAAACCCAGAAAAAAATCTGTCTAGCTCAGCCGATGAGCCAGTAAAATACCCAAAAAGAATATTCCCAATGATGTTTGTAGTGAATACTACAATCAGCGCATTAATTTAGTTGATAACGGGATAGTTGATAGATATTCCAAAAATTCAAGTAGGAATACATTAATTCACAATTTGTACACAGAAACTACTGACTAGAAAATCAATTATCTCCAAAATGAGTGATATGTAGAAAAATATTTTACTTTTAAAATTGGTGCTGGGTATGAAATTCTGCCTTGCTTCTGGTTTATACCTTTCCTATAAATACGTAGGTCAAAAATACTAATTTTAGATAATTATGAGTTACTTAGCCTATCTTCTGTACATTACATATTCTGTGAATTATTGTATGTGCATATTAGGGTGTGTGAGAGTGTGTGTGCACACGTACAATCGAATATAGGTTTTATTTTATTCTTCTATCATTCTTTGCCTAATATTGTTTTCCTGCTGTACTGTGATACCCAGGAAAAGACATCCCTAATGCATATGACAGTGTCATTTTAAAGTTCTGAAGTCAGAAATTAGACTTTAATTTTCAGTGTACAGTGAAATCAAAAGCGGTTTTCTGTAGAATAAGAGATTTATTGAAATGTGGTTTACTCTGCTTATTATATCATTGATCTTCCCAGTCTTGCACTTAGGGTCCATTTTTATAGGCACTTTACAAATGAATGGAAAGATAAGATTAAATGATAACATCAATTTTGTATGGCAAATAGCCTGCATAATTCAGGTGGAAGATAAATTTAAAATCACATAGATGACACAAGAAAAACATTGAGTTGCAAATAAAACTGGTTATGTACTGCCTTAGTCCAAATCTTTTTTTATTTTTTTTTATTTTTAACCTTGTTTGTCATGAAAAACAAGTGCTCAGCTTGCTTATTACTATTTGTATTGATGTTTGTCCAAACAAGAAATGGAAAAGCATTCTACCATCTGATGTCCTCTTTTTTTTATATTCTTTTGCCTTGTTTTAGCTTATTCATAAAACAGGCAGCCAGCAGAGGTGAGCCAACTGTACCACACATTTTCCCGTATTGGAGCTCTACAAATATGTGAGGGCAAGTATTGATAAACTTCAGCACACTCATAATTTTGCCACCACTGTGGCACTAAATTATTTTGCTCGATAGTGAATCAGCTCAGTTCAGGAAGTCTGGCATTCAAGGATTCCCACCTGCTAAATAAAATTCTACTTTAGGTGCCGTCAAATATTTTTTTTTCTGCAGAATTAGGAAGGAAAGAATCTTGTACACTGATGATAACAAATGCCAACCTACTGCGACATCACACAAAAGAAAAGAGAAGAAAAGAGAAGAAAAGAAGAGAAAAGAAAAGAAGAGAAAAGAAAAGAAGAGAAAAGAAAAGAAGAGAAAAGAAAATTGATCTTCAGTGAAATTCTGTGGCGGAACCAGAGAATGAAGCTTGTTTTTAAAATGACCAAATTGAAAATAAATGAACAAAATATTCAAAGTTAAACTATTTTTAGTGAGCTCTAAACCATAAGATTTTTTTTTCTTCTTCTCTACCTGTAGCACTTTTAGTGTCTTTTGGAAGAGTTCTTGCAGCGAGCTCTTTTGGTAATATATTTGTGAATTACATTTTTCAGCCCTGAAAGACTGACCCCATCTTTCCAGAAAACACAACACAGTTCCACAACGTGACATAAAGGACTGCCACACTCCAGTGTTACTGGAGGATGAATCGCAAAGAGAAGACTTTCAGGGCAATTTGTTTCAGAGTCTGTGTTAGGTATTTGTTTACAATTACTAGAAAGAGTTTGAGGAGAAAAGAATCCCAGGCATTGTAAGAAATAAATTATCTGTACATATATAATTACATGCCTATCATAGTTACCATGACACCTTATCACAGAGAAAGTTCAAAAAATACGTTTTCCATTTCTTTCAGGTGATAGTACTATTGTAGTAAACGTATTGCTTTATTCTTACCCTTCCAGCAAGGAGGATGAACTCTACCACTAATGTCCCTGACTTTCCAACATCAAGTGTGGCTTATAGCCTCTCTATCTATTGAAAACATTCCATTTTCTCTTCATCATGTAAGAGCTTGAGTAAGGGACTGATTTACTCACCAACCCAGTAGAACACAGAGGATAGAGTAGCCCTTTGTTGGGAATCTGAAATTAGTTAAAACTAGTCTTGCATCTATTCATATATAACCATATATATCCATATGTAAGCAGGCTTGTACTTGTTCCATGGGATTGTTCTCAGTTTCTGACAGCAATATCTATTGCAAGTCCAAGAAAAAAACCACACTCTTTTAAAATAAAACTTCAGTATCATCTGTGTCTTATGAAAAAAGGTATTTTTCCTTGATGTAACTGAAAAAGGGCCAAATCCACCTTAAGACATTTATTGCAGATACATTAATATTGCATGTTGAATGAATAATATATTGTATACATGTAAAAAAATACATTTTAAATTTTTGTTTTTAAAATACCGTGTTTTTTGGTTTTGTGCTCCTTAAAAAAATTACCAAGTCACCATATGAGTGACTCAGAGAGAATCCTGTTTCTTATTCTATCACAGTATCACATTTCTGAACTTTTTATCTGACTTCAGTACAAAAAGGCCTCTGCCTTAATGCCAACTAACATACTCCAAATTCAAATACTGAATTCGTAACACAAATTACAAATGGGAATTGCTCTTGATCCACCTAAGAACAGGTTCAGAATTATTTGGTGAATAGACTGTACATCTTATTTGTATTAATAATTCCAGTTATGTATTACTGTGTATCCCAAAATGTTCTACATATCATCAGAAGCCAATACAGAAAAATATCTTGATGATTTATTTTGTTTGGTAACACCAGTTCTTAACATTCTTGGTTCAACAAATACTACTGCTTATTAAAGGGAAAACATTCCCAACTGACTGTGTGCAATTCAAGAATAAGCTCTTGTTCCCTGATCAGTACTCCAGGGTCTTCAAAATGATGTATGAAAACTCAACAGAAGAAAAGTGGACTTTTATTTGAGCTGATAATAATAAATATATACTTTCAAAAATGCATTCATAGGGGTATAAAGACATGTCTTCTTCCTAACGCAGTAGGGATTCATGTTGCTGGCCTTGAACCCCTCCAGGGATGGGGCAACCACAGCTTCTTTGGGCAACCTGGGCCAGGGTCTCACCACCCTCAAAGTGAAGAATTTCTTCCTAATATCTAACCTAAGTCTCCCCTCTTTCAGTTTAAAACCATTCCCTCTTATCTTAGTGCTCCACTCAAGAGTCCCTCTCCATGAAACAGACATATCCACACTCTCACTTGAGCTGAGAACTACCTCCTAGTTCTCTTTTTCCCCATTTCCTTTGATTTTCACATACCATACCAAGAAGTGGAGTCTAGATTTTGTAGAGAGGTGAGTCTTTGGCTGCTAACTGTGGAGGCAAAGGGCAAATCCAAACCTCCACACTGCTCAAGAGCTTAAAATGTTTTGAGCTGAACTTCACAGCGACCTTTTCAGACCTCTGTTTTGTGAACCGGCTCAACTGCCTTAGAGTGAGATTTATCCCAGCAAAGAGCGTCCTTTCCATGGCTCATCCCCTGATACCCCTCAGTTTCTTTTTGAAAACAATGTGTGACTGAACAAGGTTATCACAGGGTAGGACTGGAGTTTTTTAGCAATAGGTATTAATTAGATGTACAGATGTGACTTGTAGATGTGCCACTGTAACATTTTTCAAGCTTGCTTTGGGATATCTTTGGCCAAACTGAGGTCAGAAAAAACAGCTCAACCTCTTTTGGTTGTGTTTTTGGTTGATTAGTTGGTTTTCAAGTGTCAAAGTCATTCAGAATAGCAAGACAAATACTTTTTGAGTCAAACCTCTGCTTTTAAAATCAGTTTGAACTTTGTTCAAGGACGCATGTAAGTCTGCTACCAAGAATTGTAGGGTTATCCTTTAATTTCTGATGAAAAGACACCCTTAAAATATTGTAGTCCTGTATTTTTTTTTTCTATATGTATTTTGCTATGATCCTGACTGGTTTGTCACAACATTGAAATTGTAACATATTGTGAGACAGTACTAAAAGATTAATTACTCGCAATATCTGGAGCAACTCCAGATACATTTTTTTGAGAGATCTTCAGTGAAAAGTACACTGAAAGCTGTTCAGCAACTCTGTTTTCCGTCCTTCTTTTCTCTATTTTGTTGTGCAGTTTTAAAATCAGTAATTTTTCCCAAAAATCTTTGCATGTTTTGGAATCAAAGCCTATGCCGACAGATATAGACTGACTTAAATTTAGCTATAATTTCTCACTTTTGAGCAGTAACGCAACCAGCAGTAGTCCTATTAGAATTTCAAAAAGATTTAGTAACATAGGAAAGGTAATGAAGGCTGAAAAATTTTGAGAAAACCGTATTTTATCTCCCTCCATGTACGCTATTATATATATACATATACATACTGTGACAGAATCAAATGCTGCAGAGCTGGAAAGACAAACAAGGTAAATATAAAGTAAATTTTACAAGACTGATGGTAATACCATTACTGCAAAAGGCACAGTGAAAAAAATCAGAAGGCTTCAAAAAGGCAGTGGGAATAAATTAAAGCAACAATGGAATGCCAAATCCTAGGGCTGGATCCTGTGAATTTTGTCTCAAAGCACCTTCACATTAATTCATAAATAATAGAGCTCATTAGGAGGCAATAATAAAGGATGTTGGGAGTTTGTTAAGTATGACGTTTAGCGCCAATTTTCGTTGGGATCCATCTGAAGTTTCATGAATATCTTTAAAGTGACTGGCTGGAGGGTCACTGGACAACTTGTCTTTATTTGCCAAATGGGAAAAAGCACGTACGTACTCATTTCCCACTAACTTAATATTTAGAAAGAGTTCTAGAAATTGCCCCTAGGGTTGCTTGGCTGCTCTCAGCGAGATGTAATCACGCATTTTCTGAGCTTGAACATGTGAGAGAATCTAACCCCACATAAGAGCTCCAATTGTTATTCATATATTCATTGTGTTGCACTTGTTTGTTTCCATCAGCTGTTGACTTTAGGATTTCATTGGTTTGTTTGTCATTAAAAACCTTATCTTTCCAATCAATAATAAATATCATCTGGGAAAAGAAACAAACAATAGAACAAACAAATAAACAGACAGAGACCAGAACTCGGTATCTAGAGAAATAAATGTTTCTGTTTTAAAAAAAATATGTTGTAAATAGAAGGCCCTCATTTATGTTCCCTTTAATAATACCCACAGCCAGCACCAAATCATTTCAAACTGTTTATTTTTCCAATCCTTTCTTTTCCAGCTGAAGGTTTTTACGAATCTGTTACTAAAGGCATGATGTTCCTACCAGCTTCTGAAATTCTAGCCCTTCTGTAGGGCTTAGAGAGAGACTGAGAATGAATACATGGTGAACAGAGATTTAATGTTATGAACCAATAACTGAAGTTGATGGGAAAGAAACATTCTGGATTTTGATCTGATCCTCTGTCCTGTTTTGCATATTTTGAATAAAAACTCTATAGATCAGCACATGAAGAAAAATTGGCACAGTTTCTGCAAGCAGCTTCCTAAAATATATCTCCTTGAGGAGCAGTAGTTTTGGAAATGAATGGCCAAGATAGGCAGTTAATATTCCTCCTTCAGTTTTGCTTTGTTCTCAGAGATCATTGTTGAGTCATTCTCTTCTTTCTCGTTGCTACCGACTGAGCTATTCTTACACTGTTGAATATTTACCCCTGCTCCTTCTAATAAATGACTTAGGAGAGGTTGTGCTTACCAGCAGAAGAGTTTCTAACATAATATATTAGCACTTGTACAACGAGTAAGTCTTCCCCTAAGTGCTAATGCTTTGTGTGTGTCAGCACGCCTTTCTCTCTGTGGCTGACCCACAAAGCTTTAAGTCTGCTTCTCTTCCACCTTTCCACTCCAGTTTTAGCATTGCAGAGGAGAGATGCAACTGTGGGAAATGCTTTTCTTCTGATGTTTAACTATTAAGTAGGTCATACCTAGTAAATTATGTAGGTCATACCACACCTGAGACCTTTACCACCAGATTTACAAATGATTTAAATAATTACATACACTGGTGAGTCTGAATTTAGTTTTAAGTTAGTTATCAGTTAGCATAAGCTGTAATCACAGTTTAATGCTTTCCAGAGAGTGATTTTGGATTGTTCTTATGACAATAAGTCAAGTCTAGGGTACATTTTTCCTTTTCAGAAACAGCACGAGAGATGAATCTGTAATATTTCACAGTAAATATTATTATTAGCAAAAGTCACAGGAACTTCTGAGGCTTAAGAAGATAAACTAAAAGCCTTACCTTCTCAGGTCTCCCAGGGAAGCTATAGTGAAGCTGAAGACTTTTAAAAATGACTGAGAATGTGAGGAGGGAGTGACTGTCCTCAGAACAGGGTGGCAACATGGGTGTGCAATTCAGGGGAGATTTCAAAGGTGAAAGCAATGCAGTATTTTCCTCACTCATCTTCCTGAAGCTGGATGTTATTCTTTAATCATTTAAGCCCTTTTGCATTCTGATATGTTTCTCTCAGTCCTGTGCCTTCCTCTGTTCCATTCTATTTAGAGAACATCCAGATGGTCCTTTAAATTGTTTTTTGGGGAAAGTAATCATTAGCTGAATCAAAGTGATTTGATATTGCTGTCCAGAATGAGATGAGATCAAAGGCTAGAAGGTTCTTAAAGCAGTCACTCTGGTTACCACAGTCTCAGCAGGGACTGATATTTCGTACAAACTCAAGAAAAGTTGCTGGTTTTTACTTGCCTTCAAAAGGTATAACACTTATTTGATTGCAAGAAGAGGAGATTTTTTTCTAAAACTTGAGAGAACTGTTGGCATTGAATTACTTTTTAGGTCCTTTACATATTTAGAAACTTTTTACCATGTGGCTGACCTCATCTGGGCCTCTTTCCCAAACCTCACTCTACTTACTAATTAGTTTTAATGCCAGAAGCCTAGGGTTTGGGGTTTTTTTTCCCCCGTTTTATTATGTTAGTCTGGTATAGCAAAGTTATACCACAGATAGATTTATAAAACCTTAAGTAGATCTTAGCAGATGCTTTTGCTGCCAGGCGCCAAATTTATTCCTGTCAGAGTGCAGCCAACACTTTGTTAAAGGTAAAATTCACCCTCTCTTGAGTTATTAAAGAAGAATTATAAAAGTGTTTCATATGCCTACAAAATATCCTCCTCAAAGTTTTCTTTTTTTGGTTTCTTTCTTTTGTTGTAACTTTTTTTTGGCCAAATTGCTTCAAAATTTGATCATTAGTTAGTATTTACTTTTAACACGTTGAGTTAGTTACTTCTATACCCTGTAAAAACTTATTGTGGCTGTTCAGATATTTTCAGTAGTTTTCCAGACAACATGTGGTACGAGATCACCAGGAGAGTTCTATATAAGCTTCTAATTCGAAGTTAACCTCATGATCTACAGAGGCTAATATCATCTCTTATAATTCACGTTGTTCCTGAGATGTCCCCTTTTTGAATCTTTTATCCTGCAGGATAAGCTTGTATCCACAGTTTTTCTTCCTGTCCTACATTTCAGCCTTTTTATAAAAAGAAGAAGAAGTAGTGGTTAAGGCATTCCTTTCCTTTGATGTTTTATTTATTGTGCCACACTTGGACTCCTGGATGCCATTCGGGTAGTTTACTAATGAAAAGAGAATACAGTCTGCTGGACAGTACAAGCTTTTTCCCCATTTCTACTGGCTCTTAGGTTTGCAGTAGATGTGAAGTAAGTATTGCTCATTTGTATCAAGCTCTATGAAATTAATTATCCCCCAAAGCAGATTGAAATTATTTTTTTTAGTTAAAGTTCTCTTCTCTTTCAACTTTCACAGGTTTTAAGAAAGCAATCAAAATTCTAGCAGCTGTAGAGGGGAAATGGCTTCTGAAATCATAATTTTTTAGATATAAATATTCTTTGATTCATTATTTTAATTATGCAAAAAATGTGTTTTCAGTTTAGTATACACTGTAAACACAAAAGAAGCAGCTTCTGGCCCAGGGAGCCGAGGAAATCTGGAGTGGCAAGAAAAGGAAGTGAAAAAAAATGGATGGATGCTAGTGACTTCTTGGAAGAACAAGTGGCCAGGAATTGGTTGGAGAAGGGAAAAGCAAATAGAAAATGTGAAAAGAAAATAGAGAGTAAAAGAAAATACAGAGAAAAGGATAATGCAGCGTTTTATAACGTGAAGGTTTTCCCAAAGAAACAAAGAATCCCAGAAACAAAATAGGCAGGAATTCAGAGAACATGGGCTAGATGGAATCCATGTACCTCAGCTGTAGCCAAGCCTGGAACTGTACATTTAAGAAATGCTTCCTAGATTTTCCCAAGCAATTTTTTGGCCAATTCTTCAAAACCCAAATGACTATATTAATTATCTGTGGCTAAACATCTGGACGGTTAAATGTTTTCTGGAGGCAAATTAAATCTTTGCCTAGTCATTTTATTCTGCCACTAATTTTGATTCTGGCTTTATTAACAATATATTTTATGACAGTGGAGGGCCTATCTAATGAGAAATGGCAGAATGTTGGTTTCGAGGTGAAACCCAAGAGAGATCTGTGGATGAATTCTTTGCTACACCTCCACCGGCAGTACAAAGCATGGCACAGGACAGGGACCAGAACGTGATGAGGCTAGAAAGGGTTTGTTCTCCTTTTTTTCTCTTATTCTGTGCACATTTTAACAAGGACTTGTGTAGGGGTTACGTGTTGAGCTATATTCTATGCATAGAACTCCCATGGAAACCTGGAGAAGCTGTGCCCTTGTCAGAACATCATCAGCTACTGACTCATTACACACTTGAGTGAGGAAAGCAGGGGGGGGAAGCAGAGAGAGGAGAAACAACTGCAAAACTGGCTGTATAATTCTTGGAACATCTGTTTTGAAGCCGCGTAGTGCCTGCCAATGTGCAGGCAGGATGCTGGGTCCAGGCTTGAATTCAGGGATCTGGCCAGTATAAAAATAATCAGTGCAGTTCTTTTAGGCAAGGGAAGAGGCATTATTAAAACCCTAAACTGTCTGAGCAGCTTCTCCACTCTCTTTTATTGGCTCGTATTCAGTTATTCTCACTAGAAGAAGAATTTGATGGTACTCCGTTCCAGGGGTACACATTTATGGTACAGGAAAGCTGGGGAGAGACTATCAGGGAGTGGAGCCATAGGATGAGGGGTAATGGTTTTAAACTAAATGAGGGGAAATTTACATTAAATATTAGGAAGAAATTCTTGAGTGTGGGGGTCGTGACACCATGGCCCAGGCAGCCCAGAGAAGCTGTGGCTGCCCCATCCCTGGAGGGGTTCAGGGTTCAATATCTACGTGCCTCAGGATCCAAAATTCCATGCACAAATCAAGTACCACTGAATACCTGTGAAGTTTCTAAGGGCCCAATTTGTAAAGATATGTAGGTACCTAACTCTCATTCTTACCTTTCAGTTTCTAAGTTACTCAAAATCTGAAAATTTCAAGCCTCTAAATGCAAAAAAGGTCTTGAAGGTATGAAATGGCACGAAATAATCCCATTGAGCTGCTGATGGAACTGCAGCAGGTTGCCATTTGAAAGGGAAAGATCACTAAATAGAAGAAAGAATCCAAAATTGTCTATATTATCAGGAAGTGCTGGGAAGTATCATTCTTTAGATCAGCTGAAGCTCCCGATACATTGATTAGATTGTTACATGTGATTTAGGAACATCTCTGCTGGTATCTTTAACACGTACCTTCTATTCTCACTCTCTCCTGCTATCTCCTCTATTACAGACACCTTAAAACTCTTGGTGTTTGAGCAACCTGCTCTAGGGAGAGGTGTCCCTGCCCATGGCAGGGGGGTTGGAACTTGATGATCTTTAAGGTCCCTTCCAGCTCTAACTATTCTATGATTCTATGATTCTATGATTCTATGCTGTTCATGCAGCATAGGCTGGATACAACTCAGTCTGCAGGAGAACATTAAATTTTAATTGTGCAGTTGTTAGCCCTCTCGCCTCCTTCTTCATGTTATACAATACCCTTAAGTTCTCTCTAGCTTCGTCCACAAACATTATCTTTTCCATTTGGTGTAAAACATGGCTGTCATATTTATCTACTTTCATTAAAACTACTATTTCTTACTAAATTCATTGTAATTTTCACTGCCTGGTACTCGTTTGAACTGTTCCTCATCATTCTTTTTTGCGTAATGTTTCTTAGGGTCCAGATACCAATGTCAGATTTCTTCCTACAGTATCCCTCATTTTCAGCAATCACACTTCTGCCCGTTTCCATGCCAGAGATCATACCGTGTTTTCATCCCACAGTTCTTCCCCGAGGATCTACTGTGATGCCAAAAAGAAATCAGCCAGCTAATAACGACAGCAGTTACAATTTTCTACAGGGTTTGTTGTTTGGGGTTTTTTAAAATCTCATCCCTTTATCTTTTTTTTGGAAGTGGTTAGATCATAACTTTTTTTCCTTCACATTTGTTACTCTAGAAAATGCTACTTACAAAAGCTGGTATGAGTTAAAATGTGCAATAGTAAGAGAGCCAGCATTCAGGTATTCTTTCAATGGAAGGAGTAACTCACATCCTTACTCATAAATTTTCCTTAGATTTCCAACCTCTCCCACCTCGCTTTTCCATATTTAACCAGAAATCATTGGTAAATCCTTTAAAGCCTCTAAAAAACTCGCTTCTAAATATACGTGTTACTTTCTGATCAAAAAATCGTATTCCAACTATTAAGCGTCATTTGGTTTTGGGTTAAATCACAAAGGATGAAAACGATTTCTTGAGAATACTTTCCCATTTTCATTGGGAAGGTAATTCTTAAAAATCTAAAGGACTCTGATGAAAATAACTGCTTGTACTGTTGCTGTGAAGCTACTGTCCTAAAAGAAATGCCAACCATATAATTGTTTTCCCTTCCAGCTGGCGGGGGAGCCACAGGGATATTGCCAGAACTAATTGCTGATTATTATAAACAAAGATACATTTTATATAAAAAAACACAAAAGCAACCGAACCTTTTGTTCTCTGGAAGATGATTGTCATCATTAGGGAGTATAAGTGTTTATTTCTATGTGATAATATAATTCAACTAATATAGAATGTAATTGTTTTGAAAAAAAGGAGAAAAATAATCTCAAGTCAGCTTTGTGAGTGGGTGGGGAAATATAAACCCTGAATTGAACTTAATTGTTATTACAGATGAATGATTTGGGACTCATTTGTAAGTGATTTGTTTTCTTCTGTTACTGATGTCTTACCCCTGCGTTAGACATTTGAGCCCAGGTGTTACGACTTCATTTTGATGTTGCCCATGCCCTCGGTATTGCCACTAAATAGATAGTTACCAAATACCCACATAACTAGCAAGTTCCAGACATAAAACTAGCTTAGTTTTAATATTCACCTACTTTGGGTTTTTTTTTTTGTTTGTTTGGTTGTTTTTTTTCATCTTTTAGATAGTCCACCCTGAAGCACTGCTTTTATGAAAACTATCTTACATACATTTCTCTTACATATAGCTCTAAGGGGTAGGGAAAAAAACCCTCTTTTATTCCTCCCCTTTTTCCTTTTCTCTTTGAATACAAAAGAAATCCCTTTTTCACCGTTTCTCAAGGACTTTGAAATGGACAGTGAAGACTCATGTACTAGAAAAATAATTTAAGTCCTGATTTTTCATAATCTTTCCTAAAGTTACCTTACTTCTAAGAGGTTACGGTTGGGCTTGCTGGGCTACTTCAGGTTTCACAGAAATCAAGATTTGAGTGGGTGAGATCTTTAAGATTTACTTATGGAGGATCAGTTAACTTATCACAGAGACTTTTGGATGCTGAAGTTGGTTTCTGATATATTATGACCTAAATTAAATCTGTAATTAAGATAGAAATGCTCTTCCACCTATCTTGTATTTTGTGTGTAGAAGTCTGTTGGAGATTTCAGAACTGATGAGGACCTGAGCACATTCAGAGAATAATTGCTATGATTTTAATATAATTCATCGTGACTTCTATTGGCATAAATCACTAAAATCCACCTCAAGAAAAGTAAAAGCGTGGCTTTTGGGAGAACACACACATGCACACAGGCAAAAGCTTTGTTTTTGCATGTCATAGCTCCTGCAACACCTTCCCGGAGCTAGACAGTTCATCTGCAAACGCATTTCACTTTGTGCATAAGCACGATATCCACACTGAAGGGAACTGGAACAAATTGGCACTTCATTCCACAACGGGAATACAATATTTTTCCTGATCGCAGCTTTTCCCAAGAACTAAGCAAACTAGGGAAATAAAGGCCATTAAGTAAAATTAGATTTTACGCTATTTAACAGGTGTTTTGGTCTATTTTACCCGGAGGGTAGATCACAATGCAGTCCAAAAAGTTAATTGTTTGATAATTGTACAGTTTGCACATTTATTTCCAGCAGTTTAGTCTACAGTATAGTTCTGTTAAACTTCTGTTGTCTATCTTTGGACCTGTTCTTTCTTTAATGCATCCAAGAATTATAAAGAATAATAGCTTAACTGTATTTTGTGAGCATCTGCATCTGATATTTTCTGAAACAGTGGATAAAACATCTGAGAAACAGGTCTGGAATCAGGAGCTATTGCAACAAATTTATATTCCTCAGGGCATCACTGGAAGAAGAAAAAGAGTATTCCCTGCTCATTTTCAATACAAATTTTCCTGGAAGATTGAGAATCACAAACAGAATAAATTGTTTCATGCTGCAAAATACAGCCCCTGAAGACCACTCTTGAGAGAAATAGAAGATGGACTTGTTAGTGTAGAAGTATATGTTCAACTCCCCCCAAAATAAATCGGCTTTTTTCACAGTTCAATGGTCTGATAGGAAAAATACCACAAACTGCCCCCCAAAACAACATCCTACATCCTAAATGAAACACAAAACCCCACCTTGTTGAATGTGAAAGTAAGAATATCATTCAGGACCTCACTTTCTGCCTCCCATGCATGCAATATGTGCCCCAAATACATCAAAAATACACTATTGTTCAGAAAAACATACAAACTGGAAAATAGTGCAGCATTACAGATAGACATTCTTTCTTAACTAGTCAGGACTCCACATACATAGCTAAAAATACTTTTTCATTTCTTTTCTGTCTGAAATGGGGTCACCAGAAGCTTCCATTTACCACATCCCATTGAAGCAGTTAATCAGCTAACTATTTTATAAATACCCACGCCATAAACTTGTTGGATTTCTTTCTTTCATACAATAGTAGCAAGTAAAGCTGTCCAGAAATGGAAATAAATTCCTAACCTGGTGCCCCAAAATCCAAACTTTTATGCTGCTCCTTTCTATTCAGTTGTGAGAAGGAGTTCTTGGCTCTTATCTCCTGGCAAAAGCCCTGCAGGGATTTCTTCCCTCCTCCTGGCCCAGACTTTTACAAAAACATTGAGTCAGAATGGCCTGTTTGCCTCAGCCAATGTCTCCCCAAGGGAAAGCTTCCAAAAATTTGTGAGAGGAGACACTAACATCTAAAAGGACAGTTCTGTACCTGGGAGTGTTTCTGGTTTTAGATACTTTCCGAGGAAGCTTGTAAATCTTCACCTGCTGAACATTTATACCTGGGACCACATCACAGCAAAATTCCACAGAAAAGCAGGAGGTGACATTGCTAATTCTCACAAATTTAATGCAAGAATGACCTAAAACCCCACTTTTTCTGGGGTAAAAGTTTGAGTTACTCCTCATTCAAATATCATACCTGGGGTTTTTGATATATTTCAAGAACTCATAGCTTAATCTAATTCCTTTAATTGCTAACTACATACCATATATGCTTGCACAGTAAATATGCCTTGCACTATGTATATAACAAAGTAAAGAGAATGCTGATGGATGAAGTACTGACATTTAATTCCTTTCAAAATCTGTAATAAATGCCCTCTAACTTTTTTTTTTCCAAATTTTCCCACTTGATTTATCTGTCCAAGGAAAATAGGCTGACGAGTTAATTGACAGTTCAATTTTAATAAGTTATTCTGCAAACTATCTCATAATGATTACTCTAAAACTACATCTAGGTGCTATTGTTGTTACAGGGCAGTTTTCCAGCCTTTGCTTTTGATTATTACGTAGGCCTTTGCAGTTCTGCAGCAACTTTCAGTCCTAATAGAGTTACTCCAGTTGGACAATGCAGCCTTCCCTTTTAATATTTACTTTCCATCACGTTTAACATCAGTATGTTTTGAAAAATCAGTTAAAGGCATAATGTAGGGTGACGTGGATTTAGGCTAACAGTAAATTTATGGATATGAACTGTTATTCCAATGTATAATATAATTTTGATTTTGTATAAAATTTTGAGTATATATTGCAGCTTTCAGGTGACTGAAGTCCCAGGATCTTTGACCTCAGCCTCAAAATTTGAGAGTGTTTTGTAATCCCCAGAAATGTAATGTCCATCACTATTATGGCCTCAATAATAGCGAGACAGTACTTGATCTCGTGGGCTGTTCTAATGCTATAAAGTCAACACGCTGTTCCCTGTCCTTTGCAGAACAGATGTGGTAACTGTATGTCTCTCAGTTTAGGAAACTTCCTTTGAACTGCAATTATTGATATCATTAACTAATACAAAATTGCATGAGAGGTCCATTAGCTGTGACAGCTCTTTACTACTGGCAGGCGAGTTGCGACCAACAGAATTTCTTTGTGATACTCAATAGCATGTAACTCAAGGTTAGTGGTGTTCAATGCTTCAGGAGTTAAGTATAATTTGATACCTTCTAATATGATTTTTTTCTTTCTTCTGCTCCCAGCTTATGTTGGGTCTTTTAAACAGAGCCAACTTACAGTGGGGATAAATGTAAGATCTCAGTAACACTGCTGCATTTATTTTTTTCCGAAGGAAAATATGCATTCCTATTGAGAGAACAGAGTGCTCTTTAAGACTGAAAAGAATATACATTCTATACATGCAGGCAGTACAAACAAATACAGTAGACAGAATGTCAGATCATAGAACTTCAGCCTGATCTATGATGGCATTTATATTTTATATATCTCAGTTTATACCAAATAGGACCAATTCAGGAAATATAACTGCAACTTTATTCTCTTCTCTTCCCCAGTACTAATTTTGAAGTAACAGATACAACTTAAATAGGAAAAAATGCAAAGCTATATGTTTTTTCAGTGGATTTTAATCCCTCTTAGATACCACTGAAGAATTAAATACCAATAATTCTGAAGGGAAACAGAGAAATTGACAACCTTAAACTTGCCACAGCCTTCTATAACAACACTTATTTTGGAAAAATTTCAAAATCGAATCACCACAGTGGCTCCTGCTTTATTAATATAGTGCCAGCGTAAGCACTGTCTTTGAAATGAGATCAGTAACAGCAAGTACACCTGTAACAAGAAATATCCCATGTTGATGAACCTTTAACACTGTTTTGAACCATATTCAGGGAGAACCAAAGCAAATGGAAGGGGGAAATAGGTTGCACACTCTTCTCTCTCGGGTTTTAGTACCTAGGGTTCAGAAAATCTTGCAGTATTCTACATTTTCTTATTTGTGAAAGTAACTGCTTCATCTTAAATTCCCCATGTCAGTCACATTCATCTATTCTACATATGTAGAAGACCAATACATGGATTTATACATTTTAAAACTGTGACTCTAGATCAGGTTATAAATAATTTGATGGGTGGCCAAGTGCTCTTTAACAATTCATAAGCTACTTGGTAGGTCCACTTGAACATGTCTCATAAACCATTTGCAAATCTTTTGTAAATAAAAATGAAGAAAAGGTGCTATACAATTAATAATCTTTGATCCATAGACTGTTTGGTACACATGTGGGGTTAGCATTTCTGGAATCTACTTTTGTTATACTGTCCTTCTGCTGTTCCTTTTCACATAAAACATAGATGGAGTTGCTGTACTTGAAAATCTGCTAGGAGTTATGGCTTGTTTTTCTGTTGGAAACTTCTCATGAACAGTTTAAGATGTTTCTATCAAATGGTTATCTAGCAGTTTTTAAAAGCCTATTTGTAATGTGCCATGAAATCCTAGCTAACAGGATACGCTATATTTGGAATATGTTATTTGAATTATGTGAGCAATCTCTTATTTCACATGGTCACTTTTTTATTCCATGGTTACATGCTCTAAGAGAGAAGATCCATGAACCAGGATGTTATTAGTATATTGAATCTCTTAGGAAATGCACAATACCTTTGAGGATCTAGCAAAATAAAATGGGAGGCAAACAACTTTGTGACCTATGAGAGCTTTACCAAGCCTTGTATGTCTCTTCTTCCCTTAACAAGTAGACATATGTCTAAGAAACGGCTTCTGCAGAGCTCTCCTCCAGCTTCACAAGGCACAAGCACTCCTTTGATTTAGTGTTTCCCTACTTGTGTTTGTATGTTTTCATTACATCCTTCCACTTGTTCTTCAGGTCCATTTTCACAGTGTAAGAAATGTTTTCTGTCTGTTCACGTAAAGGCAGAGAAATTGTACCTACACCTCATTTCTCACCATCACACACTGCTCTCAACGCTCGGTGGTGGATATGAATCCCTCCATCTGTTAGGCAAGGCAGAGAAATCACTGCTCCTTGACTTTATAGCCCCAGGGTGGCACCATGAGCGAGGTGAAACTCAATGACTTCTGACTCATGAAACCGAGCTCCTCTTTCACTGGTTACTCTGAACCAAGAAGAAGTATCTGCCAGGTGAAGAATATCTACAATCACCTCATTTCCTTGCACATGTGGCTGACACCATATTTACTAGATGGGTCCATGTCCCTTTGTCCTACAGGACAGGTGCCATAAACCATCTAAACCAGCATCCCATTCCCTCGTTGCTTTAATCAAGAGGCAGAAAGTCAGCTTGGGAGTGAAAAGCTTCATAGGTGATCTCCTCAGAACTAACTTCAACCCAATCTATAGCAACTAGCAACCTCTCCACTTTTTCCCAGCTCCCTTTACTTTAGTGCGGAAAATGGGAAACTTTTAAACATGGATCTAGTTTTCTAGTCCAGTATTTGAGACTGGGGACAATGGATATTCAGAACTCAAAAAAAAAAGGCATTAAATTTTACTGGATGTCATTTAAGGTAAGGTAGGCAATGTCTGGCCTTCTCAAAACTCTTCCTGAGAGAGTGCCTTTGACTTACCGACCAGCACAACTAGAAAATCTGATGGCAGTTGTATCCACCCTATAAAAAAAGTGTTCTGAAAGTTTCAGTAGCAGTAAATACAATCTCTTTGAGTATCACACTGTGCTTTTCATTTGAGGCAGGCATTTATCGACTCTAACTGCTCATTGTCTTGTGACTTCCATAACTGCGTTTACTTGGACAAATGAATTACAAAATGCGACCATTTTCATCAGGCCATTTTTGCATGGCTATATATGACAGCATAATATAAATAAAAAAAAATAAAATAAAAGCATTGAAATGTCAAGCACGCTTATAAAACAAAAGAACAGCTTCTGAGTGAACTGTTCACAGTAGGAACAATTCTTAGGGGGACTTTAAGGAAAATACTTTTTAAACACAGATACACATTTTCCAGGTCCAACACTTTTCCCTCTGTGCTCTTAAAATCTGTGCGACCTTAAAATCTTGATCTGCTAATACATCATGTAAGATTTCAAGGCTTTTTTGATTTGTTTTTGTTTTGTTTGTTTGTTTGTTTGTTTTTTCCAGAAATAAAAGCATTTCCTTTATCGGGTATTGGAATATCGGCAGCAGTTTAGAATCTACTTTATGTCAGCTACCGAAAGAACATGGGTTTCTGATTGTTTTAGCAGATTGGTTAGTTCAAATTTATGGATCACCACACTTTATTTAAAATATTAATTCCTGCTAGAGCCATTGTCTTGGGCTCAGCACAGACATTAAATATAGCAACAACACAGACAGTCAAGTGTGTACATAGTTCAGCGTTCTCCCCCTGCTACCATGTGTCAGGCCTACCACACCAGCAGCAATAATTAGCAGATCTATTGTTTATTCCACTGCATTCAAGGAGAATTTTATTAATTTTTTTTTCTTCCTGGACCAGGGACAGCTTTCAAAGAAAGGGAATTGCACAGTGGCACCACGGTGCATTCTCAAAGCCTGTAAGAACGCGGGAGGCATGTAAATTCAATCAGCTCATAAACAGATTAAATGTTGTTGTGTTTGGTTGGTTGAGGTGACTGTATTTGCCACCTTTTTTTTTTTTTATTATTTCCAAGAAGGCTGCTGCTGAGCTGGGTTCATCAAATAAGACATACACACATCACAGCTGGGACTGAGTGAGTGAGCACAGATGTGTATCTACCAAATTGTTTGTGACAGTGAGTGTAGTTAATTGTGATGGGTGACAGGTACGTTGGAGGCCAGTCAACTCGATGAACTGTTGCCGAGTGTGGTATGAGACACGGTGTGTATTAACAGTCATCCATGACTGAAAATCCAAATCAAGTGCAGACAAGTAAAGCAGATTGGAGCTGTTCCTAGCCCTTTTCCTTGCCTCTGCTTTCTTGCTCTCCTTAGTATTAGAACGAAGTATATTGCATCATTTTGTCCAAGTGTAGGTTTGCAAATTCTCTTTTGTCAGTGGAGATGACAAGTGATTAACAAATTGCCACAGTTTATTTTTGGATGAAAAGATGTGAGACAATTTTGTTTTGACATTTGCTGAAAGCGATTGTAATCTGCTTCAAAAGCTTTTTTTTTTTTTTTTTTTTTTAAATGGGAGGTTTTATTTATCTTAAAAGTAGATTATTCCTGTTTGGAAAAAGAGTTATACCTTTTTCACTGAGACTATTATTGTTGTTATTGTTTTTGTCATCATCATCATCTTCTTTAAAAGAAAAAAAATAATGGTTTGGCTCAGCCCACACAATTTCTTCCTAGTTTCATTTGCCCACTCAGTCAATACAATAAAAATGGAAAAAATTCCTATTTACTCAGCTTTGTTTACGCTTTACCTGTGTCTGTTTCCTTAAACTGAGCCTTTGTGCCTTTTTTTTCTGCTCCTTGCTACCAGTTCTACCTTATTAATGTACTGAAACATCAAATAAACTCTCTCTTTTCCTGTTGTGAAGTGAAAACAGTGCGACAATCACATTTCATTTTTCTAAAGCTGAAGTTGGAGACCTTGAGATAGAACAGTAGTCATAGATGATTCCGTGAGAACCAGACGTGATAGGTTTGGAGAAGCTCTGAAAGAAGCCCTGTTAAACATTATTATCTGCAACAGAAGCTCATGTTAACAGTGCTTAGGACTCAGATGCTGAGTGAAGCAGGGCTGTCAGACCCATTTTGAGGGGCGGAAATGTTTCAGCTCCAGGTTCTCTTCTTTTGATATAGCCCTGAGTAGCACAGAATTCTCTCTGAGGTTTTCCAAACGAATCCCCCCAGAGACCCCATACCACGCTCCCTGGCAGCTTGAGGGAGCGCTGAGATTTTCATGCTTTATTCCAACATTATCAGATGCTGCTCCCCGAACACAGAGTGATGTTAATACCAGAATTTTAGAAATGAATGTTTCTAACATTACAAAAGCTGTAGCTGGCTGGATGAGTAAGAAGGTTAGGAGTATGTAATGCTCAGCAGAGGGGATGGGCACAATATTAAGTGCCCCAAACCTGTTGCATAAAAGACTCTGCAACAAACTGTTTTCTGCTGTCTTTTGGGTCCCTACAATCCCTGGTGACCCCACCAGGGGACTGTAGCTGAACAGAGTAATTTTCAACTGTCAGCATGACTTTTAAGTCAGCTGGGTATCTACATCTCAAGCATGTTTCCTTCTCTCATACAACTTCTGCTTAAACAGAAGAGCTGACATTAAGCCTTGGAAATTCAACTCTTTTTTCAAGTTAGGGTAACAAGAAACTCTTACCGCCGTGTCTCAGTTCCTAGATGAGCAACATCTCCTTTTGTACCAGGACTTTTAGATCCTCCTAAGACCAATGGTTCTTCAATTATTCCTCAGGGCATTTTAGTGGGGTGAATTGTCTGCTCTGTCAGCTCCCATCACCTGGTGACAATCATTATGGTTGTGGTTGTCTTCACCCAAAAAACATAGTGCTTGCAGAGGTGGAGACCCACCTGCAGCTTAACCTTCTGCTGGAGAAAGATAGTCCTGATGAGATGTGTTTTCATGACATTCAATCTTTAATGGGTTTATAAAGAAAGCATAGGATACATCTCCCATACCTTTTGGAGGCACAGCTTCACTGAACAGACACCCGTATCTGGGCTGGCATCTGTACAGCTAGGAGTCAGAAGCTGCTTACCTCCAGAGACCATTTCCTACTAGATGTAGATATAGCAGAGGATGTTGAATTACATGAAAGCCTTCCCCAAAGATTCGCGGAGCTAATGGAGCTAACAGTATATTGTAATGATACACAAAATTGGACAAAAGTTCCAACTAAAGAGAATAACATTTCTGCTGCTCCTCCTCTATCCACACCTCTCTGTGGTCTAGAGATGCTGTGTGTGGGGCAGCAGGCAGAGCCTATAAAGAACTGAACTCCATGCTAATAGTATCTGGGCCCTGGCACATCAGAGAGTTTCTGAAATGCTTGCTGTCCAAATTGTGAGGGGAAAGAGGGCTCTGTGATACTGATATTTTCTGCCTGCTGTTCCAGCTTGCTCATACTCGCTATGCTGTGACAAGTGCTCCAAGGCCTGAAGGCTTCCAGAATTCTGTGGGTTTCCAGAAATCTGGCTGTCAGGACAATGACAGGTACACTGTTAAAGGACAGAATGGGTGAAGCCAAAGACAACTTCCCCCATCTGCATTTTGACATGATCCTGTTCCAGGAACAGGAATTAACCTGAAAGTCAGATTAACATCTAAGTCATCTGTGCCAGAATGACATTTACATCAGGCTACAAGATCAGAATAAACTAAAATTAAATACTCTTATACATCTCTAGTCTATGTTGGTGGTCAGGTGAGAAGCTTATTCCCCATAAAACAATACTTTCAATGAAGCAGAACAGACATTTTATAGAACGATAGCATATCTTCACTCTCAGTGCCTGGAAAAGCACGACCAAGCTGTTCCTTTTTAATCTGGTGGATTAGTGGAGGAAAGAGAAGAGGTTTTTTTAGTGTTGCTGCCTGATATGATGAATTTGTAGCACCGCTCTCCACGTTTCCTTGCCCCTTTTTCCTTTTCTTTTTTATTTTTGTTGAGGGCACAGAGCTGTGTTTCCCTATCAGCCCGCATCTGGTCCAGGTGGTACGACTGCAGCGCAGTGATTGCGGCGCGGAGCACCAGGGATGGCAAAGATAAACCTACTGGAACAGCAAAGCCTGGGAAGTGGCGTGCCCTTCTGAGTACATTATAGAGGAAGCTCGGTAGGGGATAATTAAGCATCAAATCTGTGTTTCTTTGTGGTGTGAAAACAGTGTTTTGAGAGGGAGTGAGAGAGGACAGTGGCCACACGCAGAGCGGAGTGAGTCTTTCTCCTATTAAAGCCAGAGGGAAAAGGATTCCGGAGAGAGAACGAGACACAAATGTTTTTACATGAGGTTGAATTTTTAAGGAAAAGGGCAGGAGTGCCCAGCCGGGGCCAGGTTGCTGTCTGTTGTTATGGCAACGGCGGGAGATTCTCCTGTTCCTGAGAGAAGCCGGGGGAGAGGGAGGGCAGGAGGAGAAAACATGGTTTCAGGAGGAAGGCAGGGGGTTGAAAATGGAAAGAGAAGGAAGGTGAGCCTCAAGGTCAGGCAGAAACAGCAGTCTTGATGGCCATAATGCCTGAAATGCCCTGAGGGACCTTGTGCACATCCATTACCTTGGTGGAGGTGGGGTTTGGATTTGCTGGGGTCACTTCCACAGTCATCACCTGGCTGGAAGAACGTCACCGCCGTGCCCTGTCCTCCTGCACCTTCAGCTGAAGGGTTCACGGCCACCTTTGGGCACTGCCTGAGTGTGCAGGATTCTCGTGAGCACAATTCCCTTTTAATAAACTGGAGTGATCTCAAATGGCCTAGCATTAAATTTAACTTTCTACTCGGGGTGCAGTATGTGACGAGCGCTTCTTCTTCACCATGGGAAGCTCCCTTTCTCCCCTGGGGAGCAAGCTTTCTAGTTAGGCTGCTACTTCCAAGATGAGCTCAGAAAATTCTGGCTCCTGGGATGTCTTTGTCAGGAATAACACCTTGATATAGCCTGGGACCAGGGCAGGGAGTTATTTTCACTTGTAGCAAGGCAACCCAACAGGATGGAAGAGGAGCACAAACCAGGCAACTGCCTGGCCAGGGATGCAGCTTAATGTTTGCTAAAGAGATTCAGAATGAAATCTCAGTACCCAGCTCACCAGAAGGAAACATTATAAACCAGGACTATAAAGTAAGACTTTTCCTTCAGTCTTCCTAAGAAAAAAAAATGGGAGGAAAAGAGTAAACAAACTAGAGATGCTTTCCCAAAGGGTGATTTCTATTTTCTTTTTCATTTTTTTAATTTTATTCCCTCCTCCCTTCCTGAATAAAAAGTTCATGCCAGTCAGGTTCTTCATGAACCAGTGCAGCTGGGAGAGCACGGCAATCCCTGCTCCTCCAGCACTTTTGAACTGGCTGGTCAATCCAATTTCTGGCAAATCTGACAGAAAGACAGATTTTTTCAGATGTTATATTCTTCCAAGTTCTGTGAAAACAGTTAGCTAGAGGCAGGAAAAGAGCCTACAGTGATACATACCTACACTGAGGGAAAGACCAGAGGATGAACTGAACTATTACTACATACACAGATTCTTGTGTTGAAGGGTGTAGATAGCAGAGAGAGGTTATAAATGTATTAATTCTTGGAAAAGCTTCAATCAAAGTTTGAACTTTATTAGACATGATCTCACTTTCATTCTCCTTCTCCCTTTCCCTCCTCGTATGAGTTCTCTAGTGTTTAATAAGGACAGGAAACTTGCTGCAGGCTTAGTTTACTTCATTTAAAAAGCCATCTGATGAAACACAAATCATTTGGAAACACAACTCTATTAGTTCCAGTGTTTGTGGAACTATTTATTATTTAAAGCAAATGATAGTTGCATTACACTGACACAAAAAAAATCCCAGTCCTCTCTGTTGTCTTTCTATCCCTCTTCCTTTCATTATTTACTCTCTCTTGTGTAAAATATCCGCATTTTCCAGATTTTTCCCTTAGCTGTAATTTCAAATCACTCCTTTCTCTGGAAAGACAGTGTGAACATTGTTCTCTTCTTCCCCCCAAATATCCAAATTTGAAATGTAATCAAAATATGAATCATAGAATCATAGAATGGTCAGAGTTGGAAGGGACCTTAAAGATCATCAAGTTCCACCCCCCCTGCCATGGGCAGGGACACCTCTCCCTAGAGCAGGTTGNCACCAGTAGAATTTTGAAGACGGTGTTTATAACCTTATTTTACCAGAAGTCATTTCTAAATTCTTCTAATTTAAGATAAAATATCATCCCTTCTTCTCCTGTAGCTCCTTCACACCTCTTAATTCTCTGCAGTACCAGCTTAGCCTCCTGATCCATCACCATCACACCATTTTATTTTTTTTTTAAATTATTGATAGGAAAGCTTTTGGTAAGTCATAGAAAACCAAGTTACATGATGCTTTTCTCACTTAACTTTCCAATACCAAATGAATATTGATTTGATACAGTTTTTAATTTAATCAATAAATGTGTCTACCTCTGCCCTCTACTTTTTTTTTTATTATTTTCTTGAAATCTATAATCCAAATAAAGATGATACAGTGTTTGGACAACCTGGAATATAATAAAAAGCTGTGAAGGGAATTTGGAGGCTTATAACTGGGATGTCAAATGTTGAATGACAGAATCAGTTTAAAGCTGGCCTGATGAAGACTGACTCTCACCTTCAGAAGCGATAACACTGCTCAAGATGCAGTATCCCTGATGAACTACAATCTATTATATTGTTAATTGGACAGCGAGAAATTAAGCATAAATCATTCAACAGAACACAGTGATACAAAATCAATTAAGTCATTGCACCGGAAAAAAAAATATTAAGTGCTCTTAATTAGGGTACATTATGCAAAAGAACATCAATTTTAACAAACTGTTTGCTATTTGATGCTCGATACAGTTATTCACACAGATTTTAGATGATCTGCTTGGGTTAAGATCTTTGATTTTGAATCAGAAAAGCACGTCTGATATAAGCTACCAGGGAAGAATAACCAAGCAACCACTGACTGCCATCACTCTACGAATGTAGAACCAAATCCAGAATTAAGTAACAGATGTGCAGCCAGGTTGATTTTTCATCAGATTGCATCAGTACAAAAGGTGCAAGGAAATGCAAAACCTGGCTTATTTAATACATAAACTCTCCTTCTCCCCTTAACTTATCTGTGGGGAGACAATTAAACAATGCTGTTTAATTTCCAGACTTATTTTAGAAGCAGTCTAAATTTGGTTGTTGTGTGAGACCTGGAAAATAGGTAAGTTTTCTGCAGTTACAGTATGCTGGCTCTTTGTCATTCGCTCTGATGACAACTGTGTGATGGTGACAAAGTTCCCAATTTAATCTATCCATTTCTTTTCACTCACCTTTCTGAAGATTATGTAGTTTTTCCTCTCTTCAGCAAGAACATTTTAGATACGAGAAGCCAAGTGAACCTCCTTCTAGAAGCAGACTTTTGGAAAGAGAGACAGACCCATCTTCTTTACTCAGTCACCATCAGAAACATTGATGAGCAGCAACTTCTGGACAATCCCAATCTCCTTCGGGAACACCATAATGCGCCACTCACTTAAGGGCTAATGAAAAAAAAAGCCAAGTGTTCAGGTTTCTTCCTTAAATTCTTAATTTTGCTTTCTAATAGTCTCAGGTGAGACTGACCAGGCGTATTTGCCACATGTCAGAATGTGGGGCTCAAAATCATCACCCAGAAAATCCCATAAAAATGCTCATGCCGCCTGTCAAATAGATATTTATGATATCATTAATTACCCTTGGAAAACCTATTTGCATTTTGTATATAATTTTACTTCCACACACACACAAGACTGTATATATAAAATTACCCATGTAAAATGTTACACATAAGGTCAATTTTCTTCTGTTTCTTCCCGTGCAATGCTTTTGCTGGTGTCAACAAATTAAAATCTAGAATTGGTGATGCTAGTCCTATGTTTTTGAACTTTAAGACTGATATTAATATTCCTTAAAATCATTTGTTATTATTGTTTTTAATGATAAATACGCTGAAAACAACCTGTCATTAGATTTAATGAGGATTCCATATGCCAGCTCGGTATACAAAAACAAATTAAGGCTATAATTAACTTATTAATTCAACACAGCACTAAATTCTTCGACTTTTATCATCACTTTCTGTAAGTGGAAGTTCTAAATGCACAGCCTATCTTTACTACTTGGGAATAGCTCCAGGAAACATGACAGCTGCTTCCCTCTCCCTGCCCCACAATTCTACTGAGGATCAAACCATTAATGTACCCAGGATCACTAAGGTAATTATATGTTTTAGTAGCTTCATTAAGAGCCCTGCAAATATATTTCACTATGAAATAATTTCAGCTCTCTTCAAATTGTCTAAAAGATGAGGAATTTTTGGTAGGAGAAGGCGAAGGTGCTGTGTTTCTTCACTTTAGACAACAAGCTCTTACAAATCAGTAGCAAATGATGCACAAAAATCCCTCGGTATCTTAAAGAGGGAAAAATTACATAGGTAAACAGATAAATCTTTAGTACATTTGTCTTTATGGGAGCAGCTCCTGCTGTTGGTCTCTAACCTGGAGGGCATTATTCTTTTCTAAATTGCCAGTAGTGTCCCACAGCACAGTGATAAATAGAAACCACTGAAAGAAATAACATTCATTCTAACACACAAGAACTTTCCAGACAGACATTGGCCTCTGAGAACAAACACTTAGATAAAACAGATTAGTTGCAATTGCAGAATATATCACTCTGAGTCCCTGTGAACAGGCATTATCCCAGCTGTGCAAATAAGTGCCTTTATGCCAATCATTAAGTAATAAATACATTTAAGAGATGTTGTAAAACTTTAAGGAAAACAGAGGAAAAGGTCTCTCTACATCAGCTGTGTTTTGTAGGAAGCCAGTGATTTATTCCCAAGCGGTGCTCAAAAAAATCACTAATAAGGTAGATGCTTGTATGTTGTTTTGTGGTAGCAAGTTTCCTTTACCAGGCAATTAATAAAACAGAAAAGGAACAAGCACTACAGAAACGCAATTAAGACTACTAGCTTAATAATACAACAGAAAATTCCCTAGCAATTTTCTTTCTTCTTTATCATTTCGCCCGAAACACATACGCCAAGGCAGAATTTTGTTTATTGCTGGTTACATTGGAGCAGCATTTAGCGAGGTTGTTTAATTGTTTGTTTGCTTTTTTAGCTGATTCTAAAGTCTGGCTAAAATGTAAACTGCCTTGGAAAATACAGCTCTCCTGCTTCGACTGCTTGTTGCATGAGGTGGGGATTGCTTTCAAGAGCTGGTGTCGCTAATAAGCTGAGGGTTTCTTTTTAATTCAGGCAGAACTGTAGGAAGGGATTGGGATGGTACTAGTCATTTCCCTGGCCACAAGACTCAAGGAATTCCAGTGCCTGGGACGGGATGAGATCTCTGATCCAAATAAAGCAACCCTACTCTAACCATCTTCTCCCAGAACCTGCATTTTCCCTCTCTCATCCTAAGACCCTATTTACAACCCGCTTTTTTTTTCTTCTTTTTTCATTTTTCTTTTTCCATTTTTGTTCCCTTTTTTCTTTATTTCTTTTTTCCTTTTGGATACAGGATTCAGTGCAAAAAGGTGTTTTCTATTGACATTTAGATTGAATTAATGAGACTGATTTTATCTAAGACTGTGTGCTTGCAGGTTAATTGGATGCTATCTCTCTTTTTTCTTTGTGGATGCGCTGTTGATCAGCAGAAGGTGTTGGAAATACAAATGTACCTTTTTTATTTGTTTGTACAGGTACCTTAAGTTTTTAAATGTAATTATACTCTTTTAACAGCTGTTGCATATGCACGCTAGACCTTTTAATTTCTTTGATTATCATTTAAAAAATACATACTTTTATGGTAAAGATTGCATTATACTAATGTAATATGAGAAGTACTTCTTGTCTCAGCCTCATAGTTTGACAGCATTTTTAGGGCAGTAGAGATGAGTATCAACTGCTAAAACAGACAGTGATCTTGCTTACCTCCCACATCTAGCTGTAGATCTCAAAGCAAAAGGCACAGTGAACTATCTCCAATAGAACACATCAGCACCCCTCCTAGAAAACCAATAAAAGGTGTGGAAGAGGCTTGGGGAGGGGCAGGAATAATCAATCATCCATGGAAAGGGAGGATATACCCTCTTCTCTCTGTAATTTATGTGCCTGCCAATTTTAATTGGATGAAATGGACTGTTAAACATGTGTGTTGGATCCATGTAGAACAAAGGAAATGTCTCTGTGGGCTTCTGAGGCAGCCTACAACCTTCCCTGACCTGCCTTTTTGGGTGCTTCTTCAACAAACAAACCAACAAAGTAAATACCATAACTGTGCTGACTTGAGACTTTTCCATTTTCAAGGATACTGCAGCTTTCTTAAACTTCTAGTTGTTCTGTCCTCATTTCCTTTGATCAACTTTTCTTCTTTTTTGTTCTACGGTTTCTTTTTTGTCCCTCCTTTCATTTTGATTTTCTTATCATCTTTCCCATCCATCTGCTCTGGAGTAGAGAATCAAAGCCTTTTCTCCCATCCACTTGTCTCCAGGAATATCAATCATCTCAAAGACTACGGTAAAAGTTTTATAATTCTCTCTAACTGTATACATCTGTTAATCATACTTTCAAGATACCGCACAGGACACTTCTTTAGCAGACTGTGTAGTACTGATTCATATTCATTTACTTCATGTGTGATTGTAATTCATTTAGAAAGAGCTGAACTGGCAATAAACTACCTAGTTTGAAGGCTGTGCCTTCACAGGCTTCCAAAGTCAGCTGTGAAATCATGGAAATATCGAAGGATGTTTCTTCTGGCTGAAGCCTGGGCTGTGGTATTGATAGGGCTTCATGTGCTACCTGGCCCCACGGTAATAAATAGGTTACCTAATTACATTAATTGAAGCACTGTTACAACTTGCACTTAAACCTTTGACTGCAGTATAAAATGACCCCTAACGACATGACCAGGCTGTGTCTTTTTGAATTTTTTGCCATGACTGATTTTAAATCAGGAACTTCACACATAGTTAACAACTATGTCATCTTCACCTACAATTTGGTCCGATTTATAAGCCATAGATTATGCACCACAAAAACCATGTACTAAGTATTTATATATATTTGTATTGATGGCACTCAACAATTGCTTGGAGCCTGGGGTTATACGGTATTTTTCATATAATATTTAACTTTTTATATCATTGTAATTGCATTAGTATCTGTCTTGGAGAAAAACGTCAAAACTCCGTGACTAAGTTTTTGCAAAATTCACATTCTTTTGTTTGACTGTGTGGATCAAGAGAGCTTATATACTCATCACTGGGGGAGAAAAAAATTCCGGTGGGATTTTAAAGTGTCTGTATAATTTCAGAAGTCAGTAGTGAATCAACCCAAAGAATTATCTGCAGTGTAAAAGCTCCATCTCTACAGAACTAGGTACCTGTTTGATAATAATAGTTTCCAGTCATTAACAGTGTTTTGTGGACAACTCAGATGAGTAAGAACACAGGTTACTAATTCTAACTTGCATTTTATTACCCAGAAGTGCATGTTATGTGTGCATTCCTACTTTATCCACTTAGTCTTTCAAATAAAATTTAACAATCTGGTAGCTGTGAGCCCAGTTTACATCCTGGAAAATCTCCATACCAACCTGGATGATTTTCTTCAGAGACTGAATTTCTCCCAGGGAAGGAGAACAAGAGAGACTCTGATAATGCAAGAAAACAGTAAAGTGTAACCACAGTTGACTTAAAATGCAGTATTTAAGGAAGGAATTAGTGTAACCTGATACACTAAAATATTGTTTTAAGCATAAAAGTGCAATATGAAAATGAAATGGACTCACGCTTAACATACGTCTTGGGAATATAGCTCCTGGTAATGAAGCAGAGTGGACGGAATGTTGACCATATCAAGTACAAAGACTGTTCAAGAGCTAGGAAAAAAAATAATTATATCAATTTCTTCTCAATTCATGCAACTTTAAAACAGAAATCTAGTGAACAAATGGTTGCAAAATAGGAGGACAATGATGTTTGGCTATTCAAGAGATTTTTACTGAGTTGAAAAGAGTTATGAAGTACTCTGAATGCAAGAAACAGTGGAATTACTAAAATATAAGGACAACTAAGAAATCCTCTGCCTCAATAAGTTTTATTGGGAATAAATCAAACCTAAATCAGATCCAGCAAAGTGTGAAAACTAAAGATTGTCTGGTCTTTGTGGAGTACTGTCACCAGCTCCTCAAGCAAAGCAAGTGAACACAAATTGGTCTAGCAAGCATAGAGCGAGGGAAACTGTCAGGCACTGAACCCAAGGGACTACATGCTGACTAGATTATGCATAAAATCCATTTTTCAGGATAACCCATCAACCCAGGCATTTTTTTCCACATGTAAGCACCATTACACACTGGAAAAGGAGATAATTCAGTAGTTTCAAACCCGAGGTTTATTAAAGATGTGATAGTAGCTCTTCTATTTCTACTAAACCCCTGAGGACCCAGGGGAATATTCACATGACATAACTCAATAGTTTCAAAGACAAGTTTATTAAAGATGTGATAGTAGCTCTTCTGTATCCAGTAAAGCCCTGAAAATCACATTTCACCACAAAGTAGTTTGGCCTAAGTCTTTTCTTAATCCAATAAGACAGAGAAAGGACAGTCCAGGAAACTGATTAGTGAGTGAAAATGCAGGAGGACGTGGGGCTGGCAGCTGAAGAAAGGGAATTTCATGGACTCTTCAAAGACAGAGAGGTTGCTTAATATATTAAACATAACTGGCTTAAAATCTCTGTTTTCTGGTGGTTTCACTGATGAGAAGACAGTCAGGACACGGCAAAGCTAACCACAAGTAGAAAACAAAGGTTGTCTCACCACATTCAGGTTTTCCTCAGGTTTTCCTGTTAAATAAATTACAGGAAAAATTTGGCCATGTAATTATTAAATCTGTTTACAGGGAAACAAACTATGTCTTTTAACATGTTTAAGTTCAGTTGAAGTCAACACGAAGATGGGAAGAATAAACACAATTTAATTTCCATCCTGAAAGAAACTGATGTTTTCAACTCAAATTTTATCTGTTCTTGCCAAGGTGAACAAATGGATGGCAGGGGAAAAAAAAAAAATGAAAAAGGGATTTGGACCTTTTGGTCAATATTTCATCTTGCCTTTTATTGCAGGGATAATTAATTATTACTGTATATAACACCCTGGTAAATGCAATACAATCACACAGCCAAGACCAAACAGTTTAAAACAAAATATCTTGAGGACCGTAAGGCAAAAACCTGAAGTGTGTGGTTTAGAGTATTATTAGTGCAAATTCAAGAGCAGAAGCACTCCTTGCCATGAATTTGTGTTACAAAATGAATGTACATATGCATTAACTATTGGAATAGAAGCCTCTATTTGAAAGAACGGGAATTTTAAAAAAGAAAAAGAAAAAAAGAGAGACAAAACCAGAAAAATGCATTATTTTCTGGGGAGACAATTATGTCTCCATAAGCTTCTGAAATACACAAGAGAACTGTACTTTTGAAATAGTGTCATGTATTTGATAGACAGCAATACTCCAGCTATTGTTTCTGTACATAACCACATTTTAATAAGGAATTTTTGATTAGTACCTTCAGTATTAACAAGACAAAGTTATTAAGCACCATTTTTTTTAAAAAACTAGGTTTTAAAGTCCAAACTGCAACCTTGTATGGATCTACTAATCTCCTGTAATTTGACATTCTAATTTAGCACTTGAGAAAGCTCACTAAAATCTATTAGCTGAAAAATATAATGAAATTTTCATTGGTAAAGAAGCATATGCTAGATCATAGTTATTAAAATAATATTAAATCAAATTAGGATTAGTCTGAAGTCAATACCAGTGCTTTTTGAAGTACAGTGTCAAGTTTACAACCTGGTAAAGATCTACCCAAACACACCAAATTCCAGGGCAAGGGTAAATGAGGCACTGCTGAATTGCTGTCATATTGAGCTACACAGAGCTACGATATTTCATCAAAACCGAATGTGTACGGTAAAAAATTAATTTGGTCTAGAGAAACGTTGGAAACCAGCTTTTCTCATTTTCTTTGGAATCCATACAACACTTGACAATAGCTAATTCTCAGAAGACTTTAGACAAATTAATTAATTTACTAAAATGCCTTTCTGCAGCTGATAGATGTGGAAAAAATGAATGTGTCTATTTAGAAAGGCGTTGGCTTCATCTGAGTCCTGAGGAGATGCAAGCTCATCTTGTCTCCTTCCCATGCAAACTGGAAGCCCCAGAAACAAGCTGATTTTGTGCTGGCAAACTCCGTGAAGAGTTAGGGCACATCTCTCAAACCTTTTAGCTCTTCCTCACGAAAGCATGAAGATGTTTCCAGATGAAAATGAAGTGCAATTATTAATCCAAAAACAGACCTACCCTGGTTTGGGAAGACGGATTTCATACCAAAGCTGGCATGTCTATCTGTAGCTATCTGGACTAGTCTTATTTTTCCATAAATATATTCTAATAATAAGAAATAATAATAAGATACTCTATATCTTATTTTTATACAGAGTTTTAGCATTTTCTAAATAAAAAATAATTATTTTTCTTCTGAAATAACAAAGCAGTGCCTTCTGCAGGCACTGAAACTGTACGTGGATTCTTAAAACATGTTTTTGTTCCCTTGAGTTGAGTTGGGGACAAGAAACCCAAGGTAAAGCCCATGCTATTCATGGTGCAGGACAGACCAGCACCATCATACCCCTTGACCTCTTTTGTGATCAACTACAAGTCATCCATAGAGACAGGGATGCAGCCTGTCATCAACAGGGTGCTGGGAGCTATATGGTCACACCTAACAAACTGAAATCAAGCCTGTGCAACAAGAAAAATATCTTTCACTGAGATCTCTGGTGAGGCAAGTTGAACACTGGGGAACATACTGGAGGACTGTGATATCTTAATGGGTTTACAAGGCTATGACTGGCAGTTTTCTCATCGTTCATTCAAGCGTGCTGCAATAACTAGATGAAACTATGAAAATAATGAAGCCACCAAAGCAGGACTAGTTCACCAGTCAATAGTATTCAGGATGAAAATCAACAGTCTTCTGAATTTAAATAAGAAATAAAAATGCAATCTATATGACCTTCTGTATGATCTCGAAGGCACAGCCTAAAGAAGGAGGGCTGTGGAAGAGAGCTGACTTGAGCAAGTTACTAGCATTGCACATCAAGCTGTTAATAACAAAAAACCTCTCAAATTTTATGAATTTTTTATTTCTTTTTATTTTCGTGGGAAGAAAGATTGTATTAGAAGAGTGACATTTCTACTGATAAGATAGTTCCTCCATCTTTTAACATTTTTGGAGTAGTACTTTTCTTAAAAGTAAATATTATTAGTCATAGCTGTCCAGAGCAAATTGCTGGTCCATATAGTTAGACAATACATAATTGAATTCTATTTCTAAGTGGCTTTCTTTTTGCAGTAGTCAGTTCATATTCCCATATAAAAAACTTCTTTACTTGCTTCTTCATTTGCCATAATGATTTTTTCTTTTTTATGAATACTTCAAAGTTTTCAATGAAAAGCTGTATGGACACATAAATTACTTGGTAGTGCCAGCCGAATTTTAATGTCACAAAACAAAATACACTTAGCATCCACCACTAAATCCTGAGCCAGCTGCAGGTTTAAGCAGCTCTAGATTTCAGGAAAACAACCCCCCAGTGTTTAAATTGATGTTTTAAATAGGAGGCTGAGAACATTGCCCACAACCAGGTCTTGTACTATTTACATATTTCACCACCACACTAAGCTAAAATAACCTCAGAGAACTAGTGATGAATATTGCTTCCTGTCTGTAGTGTCTCCACAATCACATTTTCTAGAATAATGCCTTGAAAATCTCTGCAGCAAGACCTAGAAACTTTTTAAAAGGCCTACCTAGTTCTAAACCTAGATTCTCTCTCCTTCAATAACCTTTTACTTCAGCTCTCTCTGCTGTGTATTAAATTAGTAGATCCTTCCCAAATTGTGCAAGAGAGGATCGATCAAACTATCCCTTCCTTAATTTACCCTTGTTCTTGTCTATTTAAAACCAGTTTGGCAGACAACAAAAAATCTGCATCCGTATTATTTTGGAGAATGGTGATTTTACTCATCTTGGTTATCTTTTAAACTTTTTGAAGTAGGAAGAAAAATTAAGAACCTCCTCAACTGTGTCCTTCTTTTCCTGCATGTGTGGATGAATCTTGGATCCTTCTTATGATTCTACATAGGGTCATAGAGTATCTCAAATTGGAAACGAAGAATAAGGATCATTGAGTCCAACCCACTACTACAATGCTCAATATTAGTATTGAAAGTAACTCTTCAAAACTAGCAATATACATCGATTTGTCATTCAATTTGATATATTCTCTAGAATTCAAGACTGACTTTATGTAATAATTTGACAAGTACAGGCTTTGAAACTTTCCATGGCAGAGTCCTAGTAAAGGTAGTCAAGAGTAATGCAGAAAGAAGACCGTGTGGTTTTTTTGGTTCAATTTCAGAGATGCGACTTGAAAAGACAATTTATGGAAGTACATCCAAGGTCACACACACCGATGTAATCCCAGGCTCCCTGGTCACAAAGGTCGCTGATGCTCAGAGCTGACCCTGCATATGCTAATAGCATTATTCTGAGATCCTGAAGAAAAGGCAAGTTCTTTGTTTCATGCAGCAATACCCCTTTCAATCAACCTCATGCTGAGAACCATTTATTACCATAACATATGACACAGAAAATCTAAAGAGGCAGTAAGGGGTAAATTTACAGATTATCACATGCCATTCTAGCTGTGACTTTCTCATTAACTTTAAAAGAGTCGTGTGGCTCAGATCAGCTCAAGGCCCTGAAATGTAGCCCTACCCATCCTCCAGAATAAACCTTTACGAATATAATAATTTTCTACATTTCACTTTATTTTGATAAAATTTGAGAAGCCACCAGCTAAGCAGACTGTTCACAAATTTTCTTCAAGTCGCAGACAGCCTCGTGTCGTGTTTAAGTGACCTCACTGTGTGTGCATGTGCAAACCTCAGCTCTTCAGCAATTTCAGGTCAAAAAGGGAGATTAGAGAAGGGAAACTTCTGGTTGTAATGCTCTGGTAATGATTCTACACCGTACAGCTAGTAGTGCTTAGCATTTATTTCATTTGACTCCGAGAAGCTTTGCAAAATGCAGTTAATGAGAAATCAAAAAAAAAAGCAAAAAATCTAGAAAAATAACTAACAGAATGTGGACATAAATATGAAGGAGCAATTCTTTATTAGACAGGCACCCTGAGGTGGTGTGCAGTTTTATGCATTTCAAATGAGGATGTAACACGGATATGCCAACTTTCTTATCCTTTCTGTTCAAACGGGAAGTTCTTTACTCCTGCCTACCCAAAGCTTGCTGTCTATTATATGCTCAAAGGCCATAATTATTTCAAAAATAGACTTTTGAGAAAACCACATAATTAGTCCAGTGCAGCTGGTATAAAAATTACTGGCAGGAGGAGTAGTATCATTAAAAAATTGGAACTAAAGCATACCAGCTATACTCCAGGGCACGTTAAACACACAGAACCCCTAGTAAATATTTTAGAATCCAGGATAGTACACACTGAGGGCACCCAATGTTGTGGGTTTTTTAACACCACTAATCCAGACTCAACAGAAAAACAACTCTGGAACTATAGTGCAGTCTGGTTTATATAAGTCCAGCAAGGTGATTTGCTTTGGCTTCTTAAATAGAGTTAGGCTGTGGTAGAAGAACAGCAGGTTTGCCCCTGAGTCATGTAATGATGATAGAATTCCAGTTTTCATTAAAGATTTTTTTTTTCTCACATAATTACAAGAAAAGAAAACTCTGAAATTATAAACTGGAATGTAAACTAATTTGTAATGTCTGTGTGACTCTATAGGGAACCTGATGCAGTTGCTTTCTCAGGTAAGAAGTCTCCTCTTTAGTCATAAATTTCTTAAAATGATTCAAGAGCCTGATATGGGATGCTCTTAGAACCAAGATGCTTGCATCCAAATCACACTTCCAGACATGTCCATTTTGATGACTCAAATCCCAAAAGAAATGGCACTTCTACAGATGGTAGCATCTTAGATTTAGAGTTCCCAAGTGCTTGTGGTCTACTTCTGGCCATGTGTCTAATGCACCACTTTTTTAAAGCCAAGGAGTTTTTGACTTTGCTAGGGATGACATGGGATTACTGCACCTGAAAGGTCTGAGGACGTCAACCTGGAAATTGCATTTTGAGCTTCTCTATCTGCTCTGACACCAGCCTGATGCTAAAATCCCACAGGCAGAGAATGCCAGATCTTCATGTTTTTCAAATGCTCGGTTGTACACCTCCACTGTGATGAGAAGGGCTGAAGGGAAGGGAAAGTCCCTGCTGAAATTTTTTCAAGGCTCTACACATAGCTGGAGATTCACTAGATGGGAGGAAAAGTGAGTGTCACTGGGGATCATGAATTTTGCAGGTCAAAGACCCAGGTTGGCTGCCCCTGCTCCTTGTGCTAAATCCCTCAAAGAGTGGAGCAGCAGCCCAGGAAGGAGGGAGGATGAGGAATCACAGCACAGCAGGGAATAGTGGTCCCCCGTTAGGAGACACTGAAGTAAGCAGCTCCTGATTTCAGCCACACTGTATAGATATACTCTAGAAAGTATACACATTGCAGTAAGGCTCAAATATCTCTTTGTTTAAAGATGGCTATTTTTATAACAACCCTTGGAAACCTGAGCCTAAGCTGTGTCTTTTTAGATGTTTCTTCCACTTCCCCCCTACATTTATACTAATATATAATACTATTTTGTTTCATCTTCTCTCCCATCTACCCATTCTACTTGTCTCTTCATTCTTCTTGCTTTCTGATTTCAGCCTCTCCTTTTCCTCCATACCTTTTTATATATTCATATCTATTTTCTTCCCCCGTCTGTCTCTTTTGTGTGTGAACGTTATTATCGCTGCCACTGCATTTTTACTGCTCATGATAAATAAACACTTGAGAAATAATCACTGCACTGTGGCCAAACAGAAGGCAATCCTTCCAGTAAATACTGCTTTTGTGTAACGGGCACGGTCAGATCAGAGCTGGAAATGTAGTGAGACCAATTCATCTACATCAATTTTTTTTTTCCCTTCTACAGAAACATTGCTGCTGTTCTTTCATACTTTAGAGTCCATGTAGAATTTATCTTTTCTTTTGTCTTTGTCTTTTTTATTTATTTATTTTCTTTTTTAGCTGCTACTCTTTCGTACTTCCACTTTATGAAAAACAGGCTTCTGTCATAAAGACTCTCTCAAAGTCATCATTCATCCACATGTTAAGACTTGTCTGCGAGCTTTCTTTCTCTACATCAGTGATACACACAGCTTTCTTTTGACTCTAACATTTTTTGTTCTTTCCTATTTTATAATGCATGCACAGTTGTGTTATAAAGACTCATCAAAGTCACCACTGTTCTACATTTATCTGCATTGAACTGCCTTTGTCATTTATTAGTCTTTTAAATGTTCTTTATATTTTCTATCTAGTTACATTCTCCTTCATTATTTACTGTTCCTCTATCATCTCTTTCTGATTCGCACTGCTCTGCTCTTTATCTTTAATTTTTTTGGGCCTCAAACACTTTCAACTAAATCTTCAAAGTCAAAAGTCTTAGCACTAATTTTGTTGTAAGTTAGGAACGTGACTTTTTATTAATTAACATTATTTGAATCAACACCTCCTTTCCTGTTTTGGGAAGCTAAAGGCAGGGCTTTGGAAGCACTATGGTGAGGGTATGTCCATGAAACTCCCAACGATTTTGGGTGGGAATTGCAGTCCTGTAATCCTGAGAGATGCTTTGGCACTTCAAAACTGAGGATCTAACAGCACATTTAATCAAATGACTGCCCACTCTAGATCCCAACTGCTAAATTCTGCCCTTGAGCCAACTCACAGCTTCCAGTGGTTCAGAGTGTGTGGCATGCCAAGACGAAGGGGGAAGCTTTGCCCACGGAATACATAATCAGACTGGCAACATCAGTCACTTTAATTTGCTTTTGTTTAACACTAATAGGAATTACTTGCAGGCATGGATCAGGACAGTAAATCTTCTCAATGATTCATATTTTTTACGTGTCTCATGATAGTAGCAAACTCTTAGTAGCTGGCTCATCAATACCTTTACCATGTAAATGTAAAATTCACCAGTCACTCTGTCATTTAGTCAGTAAAGTAGTTCTACCTGGTGAGGTGGACCAGGAGAAAGAGCTGCTCAACAACACAAAACTTCTGAGCTAAATAACCAGGCTAGGAAGTGTATTTATACAGCAAGTACATTTGAAAATGCTTCCATTCATACTGGATTCTTTACTCACTTGTTGTGGGTTGACTCTGGCTGGAGGCTGGGTGCCCGTCAGAGATGCTCTGTCACTCCATCAGGAGGCCACAGGGGAGAGAAAATATAATGCAAAACTTTATTTTCAGAAAAGTTCAATGAAAATTAATTTGAATATTGAGCCTTATTCTTCCTCACTTTCCACTTTCCATCTTTTGGAGACATAGACACTCGTTGTAACCATCTATAAGACTCAAGTTTAAAACAGTAGAAACACAAATATACTCTAGAATCTAGATCTACTCCTACCCTTGAAGCTGAGTCTTGAAAATCTCATTTGTGAATTTCTTAATAGAACAGAATAGAATAGAACAGAACAGAATTAAATTCTCAATAACAAAGTTCTATCATAAACTCTTACAGAAATCTTTTATGTGTGAAGCTAGTCTCAGTACAAAAGGAAACTATCTCCAAAACCCAAGTTTTCTATACTAGGAATTATGCCTCTGAACTATTGGAAGTGTAGCATCCTGTATGGGTATGTTTCACAAAGTCTCGTTTCCTTTAAAAAAGTGGTGATTGTATTTTTTGGAGTGTCTATATCATCTGGTACAGTAAGAAGTTTAAAACTTTTATGCAGTCCAGAGAATTAGAAACTATGTATCATGCAGCTGGTCAGGAAATAATTTGTAAATAGGAATCAATATTCTTCTGACACGAGCTTCCATAAAGAATTCTTTCTAATCAAATTTTCCATCCCGAATTATTAGGTGGATTCAATACCTAGTTATTGAAGACTCTGTTGGTTGAACAAAGCAGAGTACTTTTACAGGATAAAGATCTCTGCTGAACAATTATCATAAGGTTCAAGGATAATCAGGTGTCAGAATTTTCTGTATTTCCTTTGAAAATGAGGAAAATAATCGCTCAAATAAATTTTAAATAAATTGATCACATTCCACCCGGTAGCAGTATTAGGGAGTGATGATGGAAACCAGACCTTTTCTGGAAAATCTCTGGTGCACTGAAAAGTGTCTCTGAGTCCAGACCATATGATGTAGGATTAATTCTTTGCCTATGGTGTTGCAGATCTGATACGGCCGTATTCGCAATTTGCTTCATCTTCCTTCCCCAAAACAGTGGTCAACAGCCAGTGCAATTTTTCTTAATATAATGTGAAATGAGCTCAGTAGTTAATGATGCTCCCATTAATAAATGGTGCTCCCACAGATAATAGTGTCTACCAGCTCATATGCATGGATCATTTTTCTGTACTTGGGGATATTCTGATTTTCAGGAGACTCCTGCGATGTGTCTCAGCTTTCTCCCTCCTGATCAAAGTTTAGCAACAAACATCAGCTTGTAACATTTAAAGTCGTACCTAATTTTGGTCTTGCAAAGACAGAATCTCTTAGCAGACAGTTATTAAAGGCATTTGTCTGTCACGGTTTCACTGAAACATCTAATTGTCGGTTACTATTTCCCATAATGGAATGAAAGATCTAAGTGCTTGCCTAAAATTAAGCATATTTAACTAGACTGCAAGTGAGCACTGTGAGAGAAAGACACTTTCCCATGGAGAGCTTTAAGATGATTAATGCACATTTTTGCAATTTAAAAAAAAAAATAATTTAAAAAGAAACTGGAATTAAATAGCACAGCTTTTACACATTAATAAGTGAAAATATAATTACCACATATTAACAGACGACAGAAGACATCAATAACCAGTTCATTTTGCAAGTGATACACGTGCACCTGCAAAGAGAGGAAACAAATAAAAACAAAAATATAAAAAATATATAAAAAACAATATTAAAAATAATAATATAAAAATTAAAAATATTTAAACATAATTTCCATGTAGAGTAACCAAAAAGAAGTAACTTGAAGGATTATAAACCTCATGTGTGAATAGTCTTAGTGCACTAGATGATTGTGAAAAGGAGAAATGGAGGAAGAATGTGCTTATTTTTCACAAACTTCTTCCTAACTTTCCCTCAGGGAAATGCAGGAGGTGCCCAGATCAGATGGTGTTCCATCAGTTTTGCAACACAGTTGTTGAACTTGGGAGAGTTCTCCTGAAAGCAAACGTGCAGGTGGATGGTGGGTGGCAGTCATATAATATAAGCTTTCAGAAATTTGTACTTTCCAAGGGGAGAATGCAAAAGACTCTTTTTCAAGGTCACAATACCCTATTTCTTAAGAACTGTTATGTTTCTTTGCTTTCAAAACTGCATTTCTTGTGATTAACAGAAAGATCCCTGTAAATTCTTTTTATTACACTGAAAACATCGTGAGTGAATCAATTTGTCTAAAAAGAAATCAAAGGTCTGTATTGTTTTGTTTCAACTAGAAGAACATTTATATTCTTTCAGAAGACAAAAACATGGATTATTAGCATTTCTGGCATTGTAATTCCATTGTCTCCCCCTGAGTTCCAGTAAATGTTTCATTTTCATAATACTTTTCATTTTGGCTATTTCTGTCAGGCCTGTAATTGCAGAGTCATTCCATTCTACATTTTCTTCAGGCATCCTTTGTTTCTGACTGGCAAATAAAGATGACTTTAATTTTTATTAAGGTGTATTGAAAGTATTTGCAATTTACAGTTTCCAAACTTCACAGTTTTAAGAAAAAAAAAATCCAAAAGCAACTTTAAAACCCAAGAAACTCAGAAGTTTCTAAGACAGGCACAGAATGTCTATTGTCTATGCACGAGTGCTGGCACACTATTACTGTCACAGTTACTGCATATAAAATCTAATACTTGTTGATACGGTGTGGAGAAAAACAAATGCCCTGAGAATCTTATGTTAAAAATCAGAGATTAATAAATAGATATAGAATTTTTTTCCACCTTAAAACACAGTAGGAAAAATTCTTGCATCTGTGAAATCTTCCAACACAGTTATATCATATTCTGAAACAGGAAAATGTTAAAATATATATATATATAATAAAATACCTTACTGCAGTAAATACAACACGTATATAACTGAAAATGCACATTTACAGCCCATGGAAATGAACTGCAGTGTGATACACACAAACAAGAAAACAAATGGCATAAAGGTGTAAAATCATTCAAATGGGGAGGGGATTGCCTGAATTAATGCAAAATCTGTCCTCTAGCAGAATATAGAAAGCAAAGACTATTCTGTCATTTGTCATTGTCATTTAGGGAATAATTCTTAGAGATAACAAGGGATTTTATTTATTTCATTCAACTGCAATTTATTGTCTTGAAATTTCAGTACTAAAGGAAATGGAAGGCAGTGATTCTAATTTAAGTTTTGTTACTTTATATACACGTATGGTATTGCAAGTGTACATGTTAATGTAAAACAGAAGCTATGTCCAAGATACAGGTCACGTGAAACAGTGGTCAAAACAATTCTTTTAACATCTCTTTTAGTAAAACGTTTCTAGAATCTACCCATTTCCCTAAAGATGAGTTAGGACTTCAGTCCATCACATTTCTTTAATCTCATTTGAAGAAGTTTATTATGGGTCTTGGTCAGACACTGTCTTTTCATTATTATTATTATTATTTTTTATTCAGCGTTACACCATTTTAAGCAGGTAATAATTATTTAGAGTGATTTAGTATAAGTGACTGTGGCTTTTGTCAGTTTCCATTAATCAATGCCAACATGCAAAATTTGCCATTTTCACCATGATGGACGCCCTACACGTCTCTCTTCTTCAGGGTTGATATAAGATGTGACTAACTGGTCTTCTTTTTTTGTGACAAAAACAATTACACTTATGTGACACACAATTTTTTTTTACAGTTCCTCTTTAGCCAAAATAGCGGATATTAGCATCGCTCTAAGTTGCTAGAAAAAAAGGAAAATTATGTGGGCCTGAGAAAGCAAGGAGAATAATATCCTAAAGGTAGGGTTCTTAAATGCCAAGTGCCCTTTCTCAGCCTCAACCATTCATTCTGGAAATGGCCTATCAAAAAGGCTTAGAGGGAGCAGTTTAATTACTGTTCCTTTGACATACGTAATATATTTTCAAAAGCAGGACCATACATTTATTTAAGGCCAAATGTTGTACAACAAAACTGTCCTCAGAGGTATTTCATTCTACCACCTTATTTTTTTTTCCACCTGGCTTACACTGCTATTTTTTTCAATAACTGTGTCATTTCTAGAGACATTTTAAAATGAGTCTTAAATCATGTTCTCTTTTAACAGCACATAAGCTATCTGGGCAGGGTAGGAGAAAGAGAAAAATACTGTAAATAATCACAAAGTTTAATACCTTTTTCATAAGAAAACAACTACCGTGACCCCTCTCCTAGCCCCTACACATATCCTGCCCTGAAGTCAGCTAAAGAAATGCTGAAAATACTCTTCTGGATACATACAAATACGAAAGGGAGTCCAACACAGTTCCACGCATATACTTCTTCCCTCCTCTCTTGAGAATAACAGAAATATATCATCTGCTTCTTTAGTTTCCTGAGGTTAAAAAGAAACCTAAAACAGGTTGGGAGGAAGTTTGGTTGAGCAGTCAGCTCATGTTCCGGGGGATACTCCGCTTCCAGGGAGTATCCAAATGGCACAAGCCAATTTCATTCTTTCTATACAGAACAGATCGGTATAGATCTAGAGATTAGGGATTTGTTGGAGTTGCCCAGAGGAGGCCACGAAAATTCTCAGAGGGCTGGAGCTCCTCTGCTGTGAGGACAGGCTGAGACAGTTGGGGGTCTTCAGCCTGGAGAAGACAAAGCTCCAAGGAGACCTTAGATCTCATTCCAGCCCCTGAAGGACTCCAGGAAAGCTGGGGAGAGACTCTGGATCAGGGAAAGCGAGCCGTACGACAATGGGTAATGGTTTTAAACAGATAGAGGGGAGATTCAGATGAGATGTGGGGAAGAAATTCTTTGCTCTGAGGGTGGTGAGACTCTGGAACAGGTTGCCCAGAGAAGCTGTGGCTGCTCCATCCCTGGAGGGGTTCCAGGCCAGGCTGGATGGGGCTTGGAGCAACCTGCTCTGGTGGGAGGTGTCCCTGCCCAGGGCAGGGGATTGGAACTGGATGATCTTTAAGGTCCCTTCCAACCAAAACCATTCTATGATTCTACGATTCTCTCTGCAGTAAGACTAGATCTGAAAAATCTTTATGTTGTTGGCACGTACCAAGCAAACTACTGTACATTCAATTATTGATGCACAAGAAAGGAGTGGGGGCACCTGCTGGTTTGAACAAATTGTTTTGGCAAAACTAGAGTAAAATGGGTATTTGGGAAGCTTATACAGAGGCTAAATTTAAAAAGAAATAACCTTTTATATAGATATTTTCCCCCACCATCCCACGAATCTAGTAACTATCAAATAATAATAAATAAATCTGGTGTATTGCCCCCAGATGGCACGCAGATGCTCCTCTGACCTAATCCTCACAGCTATTTCTGCAGAATTATTTTTTCATACTAATAGGCTCTATTTATCATACGGTGCTACAAACACATTTGTTTTATCAGCCACCGTATGAAGGCGAAATTTGTCTCCAAAGCTGGGAAATTCATCAGTTAGTTTCTGAGCACCATAGTGCTGTCTCAGTACTCTGTGTGTGCAGAAAAAAAAAACATCTAAATAGACTGTTTCCATTTTAACTTACCCTGTGTATCCAGAGAGACATGTTCCCAGTAATTAGAACTGCATTCGGTGATACTTGGATCTGAGTAAGTTTTATACTGTAATTGCAAAACCTATGGAAAAAAAAAAAAAGTTAAAAAAATAAAAATCCCAGCAGTGCAGCTCTTTCCTGTACTCAGATTTGCTGAATTTAATTAAATTGATTTTTTGCTAAATTAAAACCCATACAATTTTTTAATATGATTTTAAGATTTAAAAGAATCATTGACAAAGAAACAGATGTACTTATGTTCTGAATTTAAAAATGAGGGATTGTTTTCAAATATTGAAAAATAAAGCTAGCTGAAAGACAGCTTTTCAGCATGGTGCAAATGAGGGACAGTTAATACCCATTTCATCTTTTCCTTCATCCACAGAGAACATAATATAATTTTCTTTCTCTGTCTAGCCTGAGAAGAAAAGAAGTGTTTCTTCTTGTGCTTTTCTTTTCCGGATGCGTGTGATGATTAATCACCGTATGTGTCTAGACCCCATGGTAATCTCTGTCCCTGTTTCTGTCTCTACATTCATCTTTGGCATCATGTGTTTAGTTTTAACACAGTCCGATTGATTTGTTTGCAGCTACAACGCTGTTTTCATTCTTTTCCCCTCTGAAACATCTTTATAGCGCAAATACAAACTTGCCCATATTCTCAAGCTGTGTAAAATTGATTTGTGAGAACAGATTGCAAAACTTAAGTGCATGGTAATGCACAGCCCAGCTCCGCAATGCCCGCATTAAAGACAGTACAGCGCAGTTAAGAAGGACTGGATTTTTTTTAGGACTTTTCAAAAATTACCATCATCTTTATTCATTTTCATCTCAGCTGAAAGACTCAACATAGAAAGGACATGGAACTGTTGGAACAGGTCCAGCGCAGGGCCACCAAGATGCTCAGAGGAATGGAGCACCTCTGCTGTGAGGACAGGCTGAGAGAGCTGNCAAAACGTGTATTGGTTCCCATATCTCTGTCATCTCTCTCTGTGTTTTCACCACCTCCCTTCCACTGGGGAAGTGAGGAAAATTAGACCTGGATGCTCCAATATTTTACACTATATTGTAATAGTCATAATTCTATACATTGCAATTGGTATATTGGATGCTCCAATGGTTTAAAATCAGGAAAATAATAGATATGTGAGGTCAAAATAATAATACAAAAGCTCCAGATTGTACATTTTAAAATTGCATTGAGTGACCTTTCAATCTGTTTTGGGGGGCGGCTCTAAAGCACCTGAAGGGCAGAGAAAATTGCCACTTCTACTCCAAAATTTCTCTTTATTTTGGATTGATTCTTGATTGTTCTTGGTCACAGCAACTTATTCCTGGCTTTGATTCTTTATCGGATTGCAAACAGGAAGATGACTAACCCTGGTCCATTTAATGTCCCAACACCTTACAGAAGTAGAAGTAGTCTCAAAAAAAAAACCAACAAAAAACCAACCAATTTTAGAAAAACTGGACAGTCATAGAATATTTCATTCCTAGATGCTTTTGAAAAGACTGAAGAATCCCAAAAAACTTTGCCCAGTTTTCCCAATATGCCTTGGAATAATACATATGAAACTGAAGTCACAGGCAAATCTCAGCCAAAAATTTGTCTCATACCTCAACTTTTACTGATGAACAAAGACTTAAAAGTCTGTTTCTAAGAACCCTGAAATTTAGGGGGACAATTTCTCTCCTTTTTCTCTTCTAGCAATATCCAGACTTGAACACCTTTCCTTATAAGCATTTCTATTTGCCTTGGGCTATTTATTATTTAGGGCTTCAACACTCTCTCCTTTTGAAGTCAGCACGAGTTTTGCCATCTCTGGCCTTCAGGGGAGCCAGGATTCACTCACCAGGAGAGTAAAAACAACAAAATAAAACACATGATCAAGCCTGTGAGTAATTCTGGGACTGGGAACTGGAACCCCTTTCACTAATCTTATTTCAGCTTCTATATATTTCAATGCAACTAATACCACTATTTTGATCTTTGCAACAAGGATGATTAAGGGATTGGAGCATCTCCCTGCTGAGGAAAGGCTGAGAGAGCTGGGACTCTTTAGCCTGGAGAAGAAAAGGTTGAGGGGAGACCTTAGTCATGCTTCCAGGAATCTGAAGGGTGGGTTGAAGGAAGGATGGAGCCAGACTCTTTTCAGTGGTTCCCAGTAACCAATGTCCAAGCAACTCACCTGGAATAGCTTGATTGACACTGAGAGTCACAGTCATTGACTCGGGTTGGAAACTATTTTTTAAGGTAATATTTCTTTAAGAAATTAGATGGTTTTACCAACAATTTTCTTAATAGTTTCTATTGAAAAAAAAAAAAAAAAAAGAATGCTAACACTGCATAAAAGTTAAAAGTATTATCTTTTTTCTCTTTATCTCTTTTCCTGAGTGCAAAATTTGAAGTCAACAAGATAAAAGTAAAATCTTGGGTTCTGCAGAAAAAAAATATGAATGTATGAACAATTGGACAGTGCTATGGAAGGAAAGACCTATTCCACTTGCTCTGTTATGTTGGAAAGTTTTGGAACTTTCTGTTATAGCTAAAATATCCATGTACGTGCAGAAGACCAAGTTTTGACAGTGCACAGTAATTCGATAATATAGTCTTAACAGAGAATGGAGGGCCCTGCTGATCATGTTTGAAGCAAACACCTGACTGCTGGATCTCACCTTTACGCTGCTATAATCAAAATGTTAAAGACTTGCACAGGTTGTTAGTTTTTACAAAACATTTTGGAATAATTAATGTAAGCATTATGTTCCTGTTAAAAAATAGAGAGAATGGTGGTCTGCAAACACCTACAGTTCAAAGTAGATTTTCTTGAAAATCAGCAAGATACCTGGACTACTAAATATAGAGATAGTTAAACTTAAAAATATGAGACTGTAATTGTGCTTTGGGGTTTAGATGTGTCGAAGGATTACTTTCAACGAGTTCTGAGGAAAAGCTAGAAATAAACTTATTCTCCTAGGAGTAAAGGAAATTCTGAAGTGACTTGAGTGTCATAAATTATGAAAGCTATTGCTACAGCTAATTGAATCAATCTCTAACAAAGAAAAGAACGTAGAGCAAAAAGTCAAAAGGTTCATTTCCATATTTGAGAAGGTTATGAACTAATTAAGGAAACTTTCTTGGCCCAGTTAAACAGTAGAAATTACAGCCGTACCAGTTTCTTTGCCATTCCCTCCTCTCTTGGAAGGCCAAGCCTCATAGTTTTACTGAGTTTTACTGACAAAAGCACTGCAGAAAATAAAAACCCAGGTGGGATCAGGAGATGAAGAAAGAGGAATGACAGAGAAATGGAATGACTTCGTAGAGATACAAATAGAACCGGTTTTTCTGTACTTGAAATTGTCCATATTTTAATCTTTCATCAAAAGAAATAATCATGGTTTATTTTATTTCCCCATTGATTAGAATCATCATTATGAATGCAATTAATTACATAGATCCTG
>VXBW01003768.1:0-94060 GCA_013400375.1 Thinocorus orbignyianus
TTTGATCAAAAATTTCAGACATCTGTTTTGTGGACAGCAAGACTTTTCTCTACCTTGATAAGCACCAGACTGTTTGGTTTTATCTCATCCGTGAAAACAGAGTTTTCTGTTCATCTTCCACAAATGCCTCTGATGCCAGATGCCAACAGCAGCTAATTCCTACGTCTCCTCATGAAGTACTATCTAGAATACTTACACCATTATGTGAATAACTCAGGTTGGTTGATTTCTCAGCTGTTGGAATGGGTCCAGAGGAGGAACATGGAGATGATCCAAGGGCTGGAGCACCTCTCCTGTGAGGATAGGCTGAGAGAGATGGGGCTGTTCAGCCTGGAGAAGGCTCTGAGGAGACCTTATAGCAGCCTTCCAATACCTGATGGGAGCCTATAGGAAAGTTGGAGAGGGACTCTTTTTCAGGGAGTGTAGCGCTAAGATGAGGGGTAATGGTTTTAAATTGAAAGAGGAGAGATTTAGATTAGACATTAGGAAAAAATTCTTTACTGAGGGGGTGGTGAGACACTGAAACAGGTTGCCCAAAGAAGTTGTGGATGCCCCATCCCTGGAAGTGTTCAAGGCCAGGCTGGATGGGGCTTTGAGCAACCTACTCTAGTGGGAGGTGTCCCTGCCCATGGCAGGGGGGTTGGAACTCGATGATCTTGAAGGTCCCTTCCAACTCTATCCATTCTATGAATTTGAACACTTTCATCTTAGGCTCATCTCAGAGGCAGTTCACCTGTCAGAACCTCGATGTTGACTATTTGGCTAGCTTTGAATGGCTCTCTCTAAAGCATGCAGGGAAGAAAAAGGTTTCTTTGATTATGCTATCCATCCACCAGTCCTTCCCAGTAGCTTCAACTGCTTTATTTCAATGACATTTGACAAGACACAATGATGTTGTGTTTGACAAAGATACTACCCTCCCACGAGTATCATGAAAATTGATATCAGAGAAAGAACAATTTAAAGACTGATCATAATTACTGCAATTACATTTGTTGTTTTCTTAGTTGTTCAGGGAAAGGAAGGGAATGGAAAAGAATAATTGAGTCATTTGCTCTAAATATTGGTCTTTACCAACATTAACATTGGCTACCAATATCGAATGATAATTTTTCTACTCTCTGCCAGAAAATGAAACTCAGGAAACAGAAGAAAGTTTGCTAACAGTGGATAATAGTGGTTCTGGAAAATCACTGTTTAATTAATGTGTTCAGAAAGCAATTGACACAAATACATATTTGGTATATGCTGGATATCTTCACCAGCATCATGTCAGAATGGAAAAAAACAGAATTTAAGACTCCAAAAATGTGTTAGTCTACTTAGTGTGGAACAAAATAGAGAAGACAAGTTGGAGAAGATATTTAGCATCCAGCACAGAAGTTACAACAAAATAGGCTTCTGCATAGATGCAGATTCCCAATTCAAGCATGTACCTTGTTAAATGAACAAAATACAGGCACAGGTACCAAATACAGTATCAACGAATGCGCAGTGGTAATAGGAATTGAGAATATGTCGAGAGGAAAGCCGAGGAGAATGGATTTGTTTAGATTAAGTAATAAGTAATTTAAAGCAAGGTGAATTTACGATAGATGCAAAGAAACTGAAAATATGTCCAATTAAGAAATTCTGTGTCTCCATGAAAAATTAAAGTATGTGGCAAAATGAGCTACTGAAATAGGAAAAAAGTAATAATATTAGATCAGCGAAGTGGTATACAGTCATCCAGACGGCTTCTTGGATTTTTCCAGTGCATTTATCAAAACGGTAATTATTTCATATTGCTTCGGTATGCTTTAGTGTACGTATTTTCTAGTTTCTGAGAGTCCAAAGTTAGGATGCTCAAAAATAAAAAAAGGTGAGGAACAGGGTATTGTTTTTCCACTATCTTTTTTCTTCTTTAAATGTTTTTCATCTTTATTATTTAGAAAGATCTGACTTAAAAGTAAATCTTGATTTTTACTTTAACAGTACTGTAACAGAAAGAAGGATGATACTTTTCCCCCAAAGGCTTAGAGGACCTGAGTTGCAATATTACTTCAGTCGTGATGGAGACATCTTTTTTCTGATGAGTGTCTGTCAGAGGTTTTTTTGTCAAAGTTGTGTTAAAAATACAAAGCAACCATGATCTGCAAACAGCGTAGCTTAATGTATTTATGTATTTTGACTGCTTTGGTTTTATCTCACTGCTTCATGTCACTAGCTTCCTACTGGTTCTTCAGTCATCTACTGAGTCTTACAGAGCAAGGATGGAATTTATGACATTAAAAAACCCCAAACCTAATAATAATATTTTTTAAAAAGTCAAGAAATCTTAAAAAAGTTAAATGAGAATGAAAGCCCTCTATATCCTTTCTATACACACCATACAGAAACAATGACAAGGACATCAGAAACCCAGTTATCTTTCAAATTTCATCATCTCATTTCAGAACATTTCAATGAGAAATTCAGTAGCAAGTGTTTGTAAAAATCCCACTTTAAAATTAGTTTATGACCCACTCATGTTTCAAATGCTTATCAGCTCTATATCAAGAGGAATAAATACTGGTCTGTAAGAGGTGATTGATGATAGAATTACAAACACAATAGTGATGATGATTAGCAGAAGCTGGAATGGAAGATGGATAAGAGAAAAGAAATTACATTGGAGAAGAAATGTACCTTTACAAAAGAAAAAAAGGGTACTAATTGAAGGGAGAGAGAGGTTGATGAGGTTGGATAAAAACAATACTAAAATATAATGTACTGCTGTCAGTTTCTCTTTTCTTACTTTACTGTCCATATTTTGTTTTGATTTTCCATATTTCTTTCCTTCCATCTGTCAGAGCAGAACTTGGTTTGTCATGTCGGTGGATTAATGTTGCTCTTGCTATTTCTAGCAGAAGAGAAGACCCACTAACCTTTATCCAACTTTCAATAAGAGAAAGTACCATTGTCCCAGGCACAAGGCCAATTAGAACCCAGAGATTTAGTTTTCAGCCACAGTGTGGGATGTTGTAAATCTTCAGCAGACACTACTGCATTTCAAAGCATTTAACAGATATTAAAGTGTTTTCTCCCAATATATTTATTTATTTATTAGTACCTATGAAACAGTTTAGATGAAGAATTTTCAATAGTTATTCAGTGTTTATGACTGTAGTCATAGTACAAGATGGCATATTACTCATTCTCTTCCCTTGTCTAGGTAGATGAGATACTTCAACTGGAGAAAAAGAAGACAAATTTCATAGGCCTTTAGTTCTGTGTGTCCTTGTGCTCCTCAGGGCATGTGAAGATAGATCTTTGGTGGGCTGATGGCTCTTATTATGGAACAGGTGTAGACTTTGAGACAAATAATTGTTTGATGTTAAAGTTCTTCAACCATTTAATGCCACCATCTGCCAGAGTAATATTAGTATTTTCCACAGTCTAACACTTCATGGAAACCATCAGTGGGCTAGCAGAACGGAGAGCAAAGGCTGAGTGTCATTTGCCAAACTCTGGGGCTGCCAGCTCGCGTGTGCTGAGCACCAGGCGCCCTGAGGTCTCTCTCTCTGGCTAGGGTGGTCTTTGCAGAGCATTCGCAAAGCAGCACTGCAGCCTGTCCCCCACTCTGTGCCAGGATGTCTATCTGGACTTGCAGAAGGGCCACAGCACTGCGCTCAGGAACAGCTGAGAGTACAGGAAAAAGACCTAATGGAGATAAATCAGGCATGACACTGATATCTGCACTGAAGGCTTTCTGTACAGGTGCCTTCTGCTCTGGAGTGGTGGCATCTGTCCTGCCTCTTTCCAGCATCACATCTTGATCAGCTCTGCGGCAGGAGTACCCCAGCCTTCCCCTTCTAGGGTGAAGGATTGTAGATGGAGGGAAGGAGCAGGGGCTGCCTCTAGAGGAAGAGGCAACTGGATCCAGCATGGAGGGGCAGGCTCCCGCTCTGCTCTTAACTGCAGTTTCATCCTCCCACTGACCTCTGTTGGTCCTTCAGCTCACCCTGATCACACTGGCAGCTGCTCTACTCACTCCCGTACTTGCCCTCTCTAGATTTGCACTTCCCAGCAGTGCCTTTTTCTTCTCTTTACCCCTTCCCTGTTCAAGGGAGAGCGAATACAAATGTATTTGATTCTAAGCCACAGCCATACCTTACAGGGTTTGGGGTTCAGTTCCAGCTAACGCACCTGGGACTGACAATTGGGCTTTTCTGAGTTCTATCTGCCGCTTCCCTTTGCTAGAGGTGCTTCTGCCCCTAGAAGGTTTGCTTGGACCACTAAGTGGTTTCCAGCTGTGCTAGGAATGGGCAGCCCAGGAGCTGGCCTGCTAAGGCCTTGCCCCTCTAGCTTGAACCCCAGCACCCCTCAAACCCCCTCTTTTGCTCTACTGAACTCAAGGTGGCCAGTCTGATAGGTGGTTGTGCAGTCTGCCGTGGCTCTATGAAGCAAACCAGAAAGACATTGTGGAAACCCTCATTAGCTCTGGTTGATTTCACTCACTACGGTGTTTCCAGTTCCTGGTACTTAGACCTCTGTCACGAAACACAGGCGCCCAGAATAGGGCATCCTTCATGCCAGAAAATAGTTAGAAATTGAATTTAACAAGAAGACAGGACAGTCTGCACAAAATAAGTGCAGGGCACGGCCAGAAAACCATACTGATCAACAACTTCTTGATGTGCTACCAGCCCATTTTATCCCTTTATCTATTTTCTCATATTATTTTCTCCCTAAGCCACCTAGATCTCTCCCTTTCCCTCCTGTTTCTTCTTCCCTAAACATCACATAAATCTATTGCAAACCCCAGGTTCTCTTCTCCTGCATCCCATAATGGGTCCCATAGCCCTAGGCAGTAACCACCTCCCTCGGTTATGAAGCTGCTTTTGAAAGCCTCTCCCCCTGACTGACCTTGATGGGCTTTTCCCTGTACTCTGGGGCTGAGGATCTCCTGGAAGAGTCCTGGGAGGGGCTCTGAGAGGGTGTCCCTCCTTGTGAGTCCATAATTTGGGTTCCCACCTGCCATTCTGCCCTTGTACTCCTCAGGGCTTATAAGGACAGGTCTTTGATAGGCTGATGGCTTCTGGGATGGGCCTGGGAGCAGCCTGGTAGGGTGCTGTTAGGGTTCCCTTTCCTGTCATTGTCTTCCTGTGCTCCTTGTGGGTTTGCAGATGAGCTTTCATCACACAACCTAACGTTATGCCCCGCAAAAGGAGGATGTCTGCAAAAGGGAGCCGATTGATCTGATCAGAATTTAACACAAATTCAGCTCTACACTCGTAGCTCTTGAATTAATCGTGGTTAGCAGCAGTCACAATTAGAAATAAATGAGTGAGCACAGTAAGGCTAAATACATGCATGTGCTTGTCAAGAAAATCAGTCAAGAGGATCACAACCTTGAAAAGTGGTCTTTGCTCATCATAGCCATGTCCTGCCTGCTCCTGAAGTCTGTCTGTATCTGGCCTTTTTGCTCACCTTTGCTCACTTTGCAGGAGTCTACAACTCAGGGAGCAACAACTTTTCTCTGCCTAATCAGAAGCATCTAGGGGATGCTGTTAAAGCACTTTGTTCTAATTTTCCTGATGAACAGAAACATACTTGTGTGTGAAAGGGAAAATATGCCTTGGTTCTTTCAGGAAGAGTGATCTTCATGCACAGCAGAAAATCATGAGATGCAAAGGTGTGGTGGACATCAACTCAAATAGCATTTACTTCCTGCTGATTCTCATCTCACCATGTTTGGCCCTTTAAAAGGACCAATTTTTTTTTAAATTTTTTTTTCATTTTTATTCTAGCTGGTGAGTGCCTCAGGTTTTTCACCTATAAATGCCTACATGCTTTCTGCAGGCATAGGGGTGAGCATAGCATCTCATTTCTACTAGAGAAGTGCAGTGATCAATTGGTGTAAGCATGCCAGAGCTGCTAGAACCAGCAAGGGGTTTGTGTATGTCTGTGGAGGAGAAACTTGCTCTAAGAGTAAATAAAAAGGTGAAAGCTAATGAAAGCAGAAAGATTCACATTCAATGGCATGAACTAGACTACCAAACAGACTAGAGATTGCTGAATTTGTCCCAGGAATAGATGATCATTTTGGGAGCTGTATTTCTTGACAGGTTTCAAAAGGCTCGGGTTTGAACAGAGTACAACCTTTCCTTCGTGACATGGGATCAAATAACTTAATGGAGTCTCAGGGTGGCACAAAGGCTGAAGGCACAGTAAATTGCAAACCAGACAGAGCAGCCACACAGTGGAGTCCTGGTTACTTGGGTAACCATTTAAAGTGTGCTGTTTTGCATTTAGTTTTGCTTTCGTTACAGTTTAATCTTACTTAATAATCTTACCTTTTATCTTTATTAATTCAATTTTATAATTTCTGTGTTATATATTAGTATTTAGTTTTGCTTGATCCTTTAAGTTGTATTAAAACATATCTAAAATCCAAGGGCACAGACTCTACTTCTGAACCCCAGAAAGCTGTGCGAAGTGCATAGGGACCTGAGTGAGCAACCAGCTGAGTGTGAGAATCTGCTGCAAGGTTACGGCACAATGGGTTAATGTGATGAGGAGCAGCAAGTAAGTTTTAACTTTATTAGCAGAATGGATGAGAGCAATCCTGCATTACTGTTTATGCTTTTATGTCCACATTTTGAATAACTGGAAAATTTGAGATGTCTTTTAAAAAGAGACACAGATTTCTTAAGGGGGCTGGGAGAATACAGTAAGAAACCTATAGATCTCAGTCTGTTTAGTGTGTCAAGAAGAAAAGCAGGCATGTGAATAACTTTCCTGAAACATAACGGCAGGTGTTAAAAAGGTCTTAATCTTGCTGAGAACAGCAAAGAAAGGGCAGCAGCAGCTCTAAGCTGATGTCAGACCAATTCAAATGAGAAAGGAGAAATGCCTTTTTAAGTGATGATGATTTAATACTGGAGCAGGATATCAAAAGATTTACTTCTTTCTGTCACACATCATGACTAGATGCTCTTTCTCTGGGGAGCTGTGCTTTAGCCAAGCATACATTATGCTTGAGAAAAACATAAATGACTGGTCTTCGTGTGGAGATGACTGTGTGAAATAGAATAGAAGATGATGTGCAGGCGGTCTGATTAAAATAGGATGGTCTGATTTAAGGCTGTTGTAGCCTTACACCGAGCAATTCTTCTGAATGCTGAGCTGACTTGGCTTAAGACTGCTAGAACAAATTGTGGTGGCATGCAGAAACCTGACTAGATGTGTTCCCACAGGAAACGAGGTGATTGCGGTAGACTGGAAGGGGCTTAAAGATGTGGACCAAATCAATATGGACAGCACCAGTTCACTGCATGGCAGCAGCTTCCATCGACCTTCCACTGAGGTGAGTGCCTGTCCCAGGCCCTCTTTCCCAGGGGGTATCAGAAAGTTTCAATACTTTCTGAGTTCAGAAATAGCTGTTGTGCATCGCTGGGGCTTGCACTGAGTGGTGTTGGGTCACTCCCTTCAGAATATCCGTAGCGAGTAAGAATTTGCAAATGAAGGTGCCTTTAACCACCGGTGGCTGAAGTGGAACAGAACATGGGTAACACTGGCAGTTTCGACAAGCCTGTAGGTCTGCTTTCCTTGAATAATGGGTTTGTTGAAATGTCCAACATTCTGTCTGTCCCAGCTTCTGCAGCACAGCCATAAAACCATTTGAAGAATCGCATTTGTCTCCATTTTGATTTTCAGGGAGGCACTTACTAGTAACTCACTGCCGCAGTGTCTCAAGGGCTGGTTCATTTGGTGCTCTGAATTATTGCAGCTTCTGCAATCCTAGGTACCTGAATTTTCAGCTCTGTAAGGTTCAGTGTATGCAGTCATGATTAAGAAAAAGGTCAAAGCTATTTTAAATACATAATATTTGAGAAATCACAAATAATGTTCACAAATGACATTAACAAATAACATACAATTTGCAAAACCTTCCAAAGTGCTTATGTGTAATTGTTCTTATTTCCCTCTTATACCTTGCTGGCTTGGATTGTAACTCCAAGAAACTTGGAATGTGGCAGAAATTGCGGGGCCCAACCTTGTATGGAAAATTAATTTAAGTCTAATGCAGATCTAAAAGTCAATGAACCTCAGTGAACATTTTGATTGTCACTGAATAGATACCATAGGGTAACTAATTATTCTAAATTTTCCTGAGTATTCACATCCCAAACCCAAGATGTTGTGTTGTGAGATCTCCCAGCTGAAGGAAGCGCATTGTAGTTGGTTACTCTATGGGGGCAATGGATCTGGTTTGCAAGGGGGTAGTGGGTCAGAATGGGCAAACTGAAAAACTACAAGAGAAAATAATTTCAGCAGAAAACAGTTCTGTAACTTGCTGCATTATACTCAAAATACATGGGTACTGTAGCTCCTCCTTGTGTTAGCCTCAAAGCGATGCAACTCCCATGCAGGGGTGCTGGCTTTGCAACGTTTAGCAAAGAAAAGCTGTTTGAAGGGAGGCCTTATGAAGAGGTGCTTACTTTTCTCTCTCTTAGTCTCTATATCATCCTGTTTGCTGTTGCACTTTCAAACACCATGGTACCTATGGACACCGTAATCAAAGCCTGGAATCAACACCAGCTTGAAAGACACAAGGGTTTTTTACTACTCCAGTTAAAGTGCTGGCTGTTGATTATGGCAAACTACTAGAGAGATGCATGGTGGTTTGCAACTTTGTGTGTTACAGTGATGTTATTTCCTTCTTTACTTTCTTTAGCAAACACGGACAGATTTCTCCTGGGATGGTATCAACGTGAGTATGCGTCACATCGCTGTTCAAATTTCTAGTCATAGGAAGACCAGAACTTGTCTGCCATTGGATACAGAGGAGACCAGAATGGGAACGACTGAATATCTTTAGTGCCACTGAAATTCTGAGAATTGTCTAAAATTCAGAGGATGGTGATGAATTTTGTTTACCTCTGGGTCTTCTGGTGTCTGGCAGATCTCCATTAAATTGCCTTTGCCCTCTTTGGAACAAATGCATGTCATTTTATATATGCTCTTTTTGGGATTTCTGGGCACTGCTAGATGAAAAAGGTGTCTGTCCATGATAGTCTTTGATTAGAGTATCATTTGATCTTCTCAAGGAGTTTAGAAGAAATGTACCCCTCATTTGCAGTTGCATACAGAAGTAAAAGAATTCTTAATGTCCCCTGGGGGAGATGGTCAGTACCAGTTAACTTCAGTTAACAAGTGGAAGAAGAAACAAGCAAACATTTTAATAACACATGAAAAGATGCCATAAAAAATATGATTTTATTTTTTTCTTTTTTATTAATGCAAAGCCAGCATGCAGAAAAGGGAATAATGCATATTAGTGATACCAAATTTTTTTTTCTGCTCTGGAGGCTTAAAAAAAACCATGTTCACATAAGTTAGCTTTGATGGGTTTTTTTACTCTTGAAAAGGCAGCTTCTTATAGCTGCCTTTTGGTATTTTAAGCATTTTCAAATTCCAGGTACTTTCAAAACTTTTTAACGTTGGTCATTTTATGGTTCTCTGTGGTTTGAAAGCACAACCAACCCTCACCCTACTGACATCCCTTTCATTGTGGCACTTATGGCTTGGGATCTTGTGCATATCATGCAGGAAAATTATGGTGCATGCAGCAACCGTCTACAAGAAATGTATTAGGTTTTCTCTCACTGCACTTCTATTTAGCTCAAATAAAGGTACACAAAGTCACGTTTCCTTAAAGACAGTACTGACTTGCAGTCTTCCCTTTTCCAACCCACTCTGAATCCATAGAGCTCTTTCGTAATGCAGCTCTTTCTCCGTGTAATTCTTCTTTGGTATCAAAGCTGGCTCATGAATTTCCTTCCCTTCCCATTCATTCCTGCCATCATGTCACAGCTCTCCAGCCTTGTAGTGGTAGATGTCTGCAGTTTACTTTCTTTTCTGGCATGTTTCCATGAGATGGCTCACTGGGCTGTCTTGAAACAATGGGTGGATACTGAACAGCAGCACCCAGGCAAGAATGACCAGTGGGGGCATAGATGGATATTCTTCAACCAGCTTCATCACCAAGGAAAATGCATCACAGAACAAGTGCTGCGTTCTCAGCTACACCTTTCACTTTTTACTGTTCTTCCCCGGCTTTCTGATTTCTGCAGTTCACATGTTACACACGGACATTCCTGGCTCCAAAGCTACAGGATGCCTTCGCTGCTGCATTTCCACTCAGTTTCCAGAGAAACTCACCCCTCATGTTTTCACAATTGACTGGAATTATATGCAGTCCAACATCTTTACAATGCCTTCTTTTGCCTCCAACTATTTGTCTAGTTATTGTTCCTCTCACATTTCATGAGATTTCTGTCTGTGACCAAATGCTTGCTTCATGTCAGGATTTAAAATTTCCGATGTCGTGATCGCTACTTTTGAGTATCTTTGTGTTTGAAACATGCTGGGCTTGATTTTCAGAGAGGTTGAAATGAAGAGCAGAAGCAATGCTTGTTTAGCCCCTGTAAAAATTAAGCCTCATGGGCAATGCCTGGCATGTCTGAAGAAGCCTGATAAGTTCATCTTGAGGGCCTGTGTTTCATGATGGTGTTTGTGACTGCTGCCTGTCCCGATAGTTTCTTGTCCTTGTTATTCAGGGACTGAGGATGAACACAGAGAATAGAGTAAAGGGAATTAAGCAAAACTGTAGGCCTCATTTCTTTACAGGTAGTTGTAGGTACTTCAAATAGGAGGCATCGCTGATACAGTGAAAACCAAAAGTAGCATATAAAAATTAATATCTGTGGTTTGATGTGTCACTGTGTCTTGCCTATCACATTGTCAACTTCCCACTGTAAACTTGCTGAATTGTCTATCAGCTGTGTCCTGCATCTCGAACAGAGAGCTGGGAAGAGTGCAGCATGTCTATGGAGGACTGGCAGCAGCCAAAGGGAGGTTTCTCACAGCCTGCTTCTGCCTCTCCCACTGACCTTGCCTCACTCAGTCCCAACATTATGCCATATCCAGTCCTGGTTAAATACCCTCTCATTTTTCCTCCCTTTCTTTTGTTCTTTTGCCTGTTGCTTGCTTCTGCTCCTCATCTTTCCCCTACCTTCTGGAATCCTTATGCTGATTTCTCACTTGAATTCACTTCCTTTTCCCCTTTCTGTATATCATTTCTTCATACTCTCTCTCTTTTCAGCTCTCCATGGAAGATACGACCTCCATCCTCCCCAAGCTGAAACGCAACTCCAATGCTTATGGGATTGGGGCTTTGGCTAAATCATCTTTCTCTGGTGAGGTCCTCAAAATTTGCGTTATCCTTGGCAGTTTCTTTCCACAGGCCTCTGTGCCTCTTCCCATATCTCTCTGTTGCTCTCCCCTTCTGTTACTCCTTTCTGACTCTTGCCTTTTTGAGGCCTTAGAGGAGTCTCCACCACCATGGTTCTAGATACAGAAATCTCTTAACTGTTGCCCTTTCAAAGAACAGATTTATCTTACTCCTGTTGGCTTCTTACTGTGCACCCCAGCTCAGACATCTTCAATTGCTTCCCCTCAAACAGTCTTGGGTTTAACCCCATTTTCTGTTCATTAGTTTGTTCACTTCCAGCTTCATCCTTCATGCCCAACTCTGTCCTAAATGGATTCTAGGCAAGGAAGGAAAAGGTCTTTCATATTTGGGGTTTCCTTTTTCTCCTGTTCTGAGAACCAGTCCAAGGAAAGATGGAGAAACTCTCCTGGAGAGTGAAAGATGGGAGTCACCCAACCTCAGGCGTGAACCCTGTCAGGAGAGGAGGGGAGAAGCTCCACTTTTGATGGAGGTAAACAGAATGGCAGACAACCCTGGAGCTGTGTAATAGCCCCTCCTTGTTTTCTAATGTCTGGCCCCTTAGGGATATCTCGCAGCATGAAGGACCATGTCACAAAGCCAACGGCTATGGGCCAAGGCCGTGTGGCTCACATGATTGAGTGGCAAGGCTGGGGCAAAGCTAACAGCCAGCAGCAGCAGCACACGCATGAGACAGCACGCAAAGACGCTGATGCCTACTCAGACCTGAGTGACGGTGAAAAGGAAGCCCGGTTCCTTGCAGGTAGCGCTAACTTCTTGGCATGTGGAATGGATTGGTTGGGATGTCCCAGAGCCAGAATCCCTGAGAGACCAAAGTACAGGAAACTGAAAAACACGCTCAGGGAAGCCTGTGGGTGGTGGTGCAGAAGGAGATGAGAGGCTATGGTTGGAGTATTGCTAGTGGAATGCAAAGTGGAGAGGGTGAGGGCTGACTGTGGGTTTTGCTCAGGTGGGACAAGAGTGGGACAGCGTGACCAAGAGATGAGGTTAAAGACGGTGGTGAGAAGTGCAGTCTTTCACACACCGTTGCTTCCCCTCCCTGTCTCCTTTGGCACAGGAGTGATGGAGCAATTTGCTATTTCTGAGGCAACTCTCATGGCCTGGTCCTCCATGGATGGAGAGGATGTGAGTGTAAACTCGAATCAGGAGAACCCAGCAGGCAACTACTCTGAGAACTATCAAGAGCTAATGGAGAGCCAAGGTGAGCTGCAGTGCCTCTTGCTAATCCTGATACACGCCTTTCCTGCTGTTGTTGTCACGGTGCTCTCTTTCCCTCTGCCCTGTTTATTCTGTACCCTCAATTTTTGGGATTGGGATCTAGCAGAAGCATCACTGGTTTGTGGAGATGGCCAAGGAATCTAATCTTAACCGTGAGGCTTCAAAGCCCAGCTCCTTTGCCTTTTTCAGGTACAGGTGGGGAAAGCTATCAGATCTTGAGTCGATTGTGGCTATAGTCAAGTTCATCTGCTCACTGCCTTTTCTGTTCACCGTCCTCCCCTCCAAAGAGTTTTATGTACCCTTTACAGTACAGTGCCATGCACAGGCAACCAAGCTATTTATCTGAATGAGCCAGCTTGGCCTAGAGAGGGTGTCTAACTGTGTGTTGTTTCCCTTCTTTACTTGCAGAGCATATGGCCCAGACGCAGTATGACAGCTGGCCTCATTCCTACGTCTCGCAGGGCATGTATTGCTTAGGTTCATCAGATGCCTGGGAGACCAGTGACCAGTCCCTCATCGCCTCCCCAGCAACTGGCTCCTACTTAGGCCAGAATTTTGATGAGTCCCAGACAAACCTTCAGGAAAGCATCCTGATTCAGAGCAGCCTTCTCCAGCAGCAACAGCTGCAGCAACAGCGGCAGGAGCAGAACTTCATCCAGAGCACGGGGCTGGTCCACGTGTGGCCCCTGCAGACTGCTCAGGGTGGGGGTGGGTCTGAGTCCAGCACGTACATGGAGGACCACATTGAGGATGAAGGGAACCCACGGCTGGAGAAGGCTCCTCTCCTAAACAAGAAGCCCTCTCCAGAGGAGGATGATGCAGTGTGCCGGGACCTGGAATCACTGTCTCCTCGAGAGGAGATGGAACATGCTGCACTGAGCCGCAAAGTCTCAGATGTCACCTCCTCTGGGGTGCAGTCCTTTGATGAGGAAGAGGGAGAAACAAACAACTGATGCTTTCTGTGAAGTTCTCATCACTGCTGAACAAAGAGAGGGGTGGCAAGGAATGAAATGACAGGGATTCTTCTCTCCAGCTCCCTATACTTCCGAGCAGACACACCTTCCATTCCTGACATTTAATTATTTTTTTAAACAAGTGCAAAATCTCAAAGTGATTGACACATGAAGACCTCTTCTTCCTCTCCACCATGGACACATATTTTTGATTTTCATTGCTCTGGGCAACACGTGTGAGGTGCTTGGAGAGATCTGGATTGGTAAATCGTTTCTAAATATTTTTAATACAAAGGTCTTGGCTATGGATACAAACTCGTCTGGTACTGGGGATGTGGATGATGTGACAGGCTTGGTATAGAGAGCGGCTGTGTGGCTAGAATCTGTCTTGGCAGAGTGGATGTTGCTCTGTGGACATGGTCCCCTTTGATAGAATATATGAATATAAACCGGGTTAAAATGAAGATACGGCTTTACAAATATAGATTGCACTAGTATTGTGATTGTGGCTGATACAGAAGATAAGGCTATATTCACTACAGACTGTACTGAGTCGAAGGATTTGCTGTGTAACCAGATCCTCAATAGCACCTTGATATGAAATTGTAGGCTGGATGGATGCAAACTGCGCTCTGTGGGCATGGGTTGTGCTGCATTACAGATGGTGTGGCTCTGTAGGCCTGGTTCTGCTGCGGCAAGGAAGAATGGATGCAGATACGAATCCAACCCTGCTCTCAGATACTCATGCTTTGGTCTCTTTCTAATCTTCTGTGTATTCGTTTCTCTCTCTGTCATTTCTACCTTCCCAGGAGCTGGCAAGAGTGGTGTGTCTTTTTGGCATTGGATGCCAGTGGAAAGGACATTTTCAGCTACGGAGAGTCATAAAAAGCTGACTCTTGCAGGGGGCTTGAGAACATGTCCATCTTGGTGCTGCTGCTGTATCCTTCTGTTTTTTCCCTTGCCAGCAGTATGGGGAGACCCAGAGAGCAGGCAGCTGATCCAGGAACAGGATGTACAGCTATGAGATCACAGATATCCAGTTTACATTAGAATTTTCAGTTTTTGTGTTTTTTTAACCTTTTTATATTGCTGGGTAAGTGTTCCTAACAAAGTAGTTAACAGTGGGAAAGGCCTGTACATTAGTCATCACTTAACGGAAATACTGCACCTTTCCCATTTCTGCCACTCCTTCTGCAGTGCCAAATGTAGCTGAAGGAAAAGGGGTGAGAGGAAGTTTTTTCCTCCTATTTTTTTCTTCTTCCTGTCTACATTTTCTTCTTTTGTTTCCCTACCCCCAAGCAATGTAAATAATGCTCGGTACTTGGACTGTTTGTTTTTTTCCCCTCACATCTCTTTGTTAGGAGTGGAGAAAGGAGTTTTCCCTATTTGTACGGGTTCTATATTTTTTTTGTTAAAAAATATGGTTCATTGACTAGGGGGTATTTGGTCTCTTGCAATTCCTCGCCGTGTTTCTACAGACCTCCTTTTAGGGGGAAGGGGTTTTGAAAGGAAATTGAACAAACTGTCTTCTTTTAAGCTCTCACCAGAAAATAAACAGGGGCAAAGGCAAAAGAAAAAAAAAATTGTACAAGGCTGTCGATTTTGCTGGAGGACTGAACAGAACCAGTGGAGATTGTCCAGGTTTAGTTGCAATACCTCTTGGAAGGAAGCATCAGCACAGCATGGTTTTAGATCAGATACTCGGATCTGATGAGCTAGAGAAGGGAATTTGCCTGGACACCGCCATACTGTCCCAGGGGGAACTCTTTCTCACTTACTCTGAGTCATATCTACGCTGTTTAATTCATGATACATTTGTCTCTTCTTTGCCTCCTCTTCAGGCTTGGTGTATTTTTTGGATGACAGGAGAGTGATACATCCTTTCCTGATTCAGGTTTAGTCCCAGCATATTTGCAGGCAAGAATGTCTGAGGAGAACAAAATATGACTGAAGTAATATCATCAAGTGTCAGAGTTCAGACAGCTCCTGGCAAGCAAAGCAGAGGATGTCCAGGAATTATGGAAAGTACAAATGGGACTCTCAGGTAGAACTTTACCCCGCTCAGCTTTCTCCCACTTACACAGGCGGTATGAAGAGGGTCTCCTCTATGAACACCCAAGTCTTTCCAGCCAAGTCCACACCAAGTGGATCTATCTTCCCTTTCCGTTGCACCTCTAAAGGAAGGACCTTTGGGATATTTAAATAAGTCTGGTGGTTTGGTGTAGGGAGGAGATAAAAGTTTTTGTGACCACCTTTTTTTTTAACCATTTGCTTAGGCATGCTTATGTCTTTCTAAAGAGGTAGCTCTTGTCCTGAATGATGACCTTTCAATATCTCTTTAAAATTGTTTACACATTCAGATGCTAACCTCTTCTGGGCAGGAGGGCCAGTGCTGGGTCATTATCCTGAACTAATTTGGGTCTAGCCATGGAGCAGGCCCTAGGAAATTACACTAGTCAGAACAGGGAGATGGGGCAAGTGCCAAAAGTACCTCAGCAGATGACAAATGAGTAAGTGTTAAACTTTTCTTATTTCTTTGTTAAAAAGCCTTCAGGGAAACAAAAATGGTTGGGTATGTTCCTTTATGGGAGAAGATTTGTGTGGCTTGTTGTTTTTTTCTTCAAACCATTTTGTTCCCGTGTGCCTCTCCAGGACCAATCTGGATGTTTATCGTAACTTTAAGATCCATAAGCATCTAATGATCCCTCTGTGTTGTTTACAGGATTGGGACAAGTGGGTCAAATTGTCCAGGACTTCTTTTTCTTTTAATGTGGACATATGGTATGTTTACTAAGGTGTCTGATTGATGTCTAGAAGATGTACATTCTCTCCATGCAAGGCAGTGGCAGGGACTTACCTAGATGGGGAAAAAGTATGAAAAAAGTTGTCCTTATAGAAAATTCTGTGGAGTTCCATAGGAAGAGAAAACCTATCTGTAGAGTTTTCTAAACTCTGTGAAATGGGATAGAGAATTATACCCTGCTGTATAATTCCATAACCTGATCTCTAGAAAGCTGTAGATGAAAAGCTGAATTCACAGAGAATGAGCTCTGTGAATTCAGACTGGTTTGAACACTCTATAAAAAAAATTTCAAGCTTACTAAATTCTATAAATTTTTTTCTGTGAATAATAAAATTCCAGCCTTTTTCTGAAAAAAAGAAAAAGACTATTTTCCATGATCTCTCCCCGGTCCAAAAAAGAAACGGATCTATGTATGCCAAGAGCTTGACTGGAGAGAGCAGGTCTGCCCAATCCAGACTTGCTACCTGAGTGATCACCTTAAGCTGAACTGGAAAGGCAGTTTGAGTCTCTTTGAAAATGGTTTGTATAACCCGGCCTTTTCTTATGTAACAGGCCTGCTGCTTCTGTGTATCCAACATAAGAGAGAGGGACCTGGGACCTATTGTACATTTCCCAGAAAAGCTGTTATTATATAGCTGCACCTATTCAAACATATGGAAGGCACAGGTGCTCCGTGAGCAAAATTTGGCCCGTGATTCCTTTATCCTGGTGAGGAGGGATGAGTTGGAGAGAGTCCAGCCAAATACTCAGAGCCCAGATTGAATTTGTGAAGCTGAAAATAAGAAGGAAAGGTAAGCTCAGTATCCCTGATCGACAGTTACTAAGAAACTGAGCCCTGCTGTTCATTTACACAAAGCCTTTGTAAAGCAGAGCTGCACTTCATAAAAATATTGGATTTTCTTGAAGCGGCAGAGGCAGAAGATTCCCGTCTGTCCCCTCAAGCCTTTGTCTTCAACGGGAACTTGTTGAAATTGTGCTGAACGTGAATGAAGGCTTAAATGCAAGTCACCCTAATGAAGAAAGATCTCTGATTCCACTGCAAGAAAAGTCTCTCTTCTTTTTCGCATGGTTGCTCATATCTGATCAGTAAAAATTTCTTAAGTTTTTTTTTTTTTTTTTATATGAATCTTGGCTTTTTTTACATGCTTTGTGAGTTCTCTTCAACTCCATTACCTCAGGCTGTGGGATGGAGAAGCCAATCTGCTTCTTTCAGTTTCTGTGCCTCTAAGTCATCATCTTCTTCTGGGAAGCCACTGGCAAGTAACCCACTTGCTTTTCACCCTTTAAAAATTTTAACATCACCTTTCATGATAGGCTTGCACCACAGAACAGAGTTTAACCGTACCTCTAAGCTGATCAAGTGGTGAGCTGTTGTGAAGGAGGCAGCTCTCTGGCCCTGACTGTGCTTACCTCCTTCAATCCTTGTGCTGGCAGTGATGCACAGCTGACCCCACAGCAAGCCAGTTCACTTTTACTCTACTGTAAAAGTGAAGAGGGAACAGCTGGGAGCAGAGGGAGAGAGATTACTATTCTCAGCAGCTGGCCTTTAGGTCAGGTTAGGGAAACTGGCTAAGCATGCTTTGAAAGTGGAGATGAGTCTAAGCTGCTAAAAGGAGCTGTCATGCCCCCTTCCTTGCATCACCACCAGCTGTATACTTCTACTGCCTAAGAAGCACCAGTGCTAATACTCATTTGGCTGTTCAGGAACTGGCCCTGTTGAAAACTAACCCAGTCCCCTCTTAAAATAAGGGTTTCAGTGGTATCAGCTCCTTGTATTGTTTCTTGTTGGGGCAAGCATCACTGACCAAATTCATCATAGGAACATACTCTTTACGTCATGTTGAAGAATATGTCTTTGGTTGTAGCTGCAACTTAAATTGGCTTAAGCTGCTTGTGAAATAGCTGTCTGAGAAGAAAGAATTCAGCTTGGGTACCAGGGAGGACATATTCCCCCTTTCCTTCCCTAGTGTTTTCCTTAGAAATTCTAGGACGCTCTCAAGTGATTTGTTCTTTGTTGTTCTTTAATGCTCTGTGATTTCCCTCACTATTCCCTACCCTCCCGTAGGCTCCTTTGAGATAAACCATTGCAATTGGGCAGGAGGAGATGAGTAATTAGATAAACTCATGGAATTAATAAAATTAACATGCACACATCCCATTTACACTCAGTGATTATACTCCATGGCAGCTGAAGATCCTTATAAGTCTTCTCCTGTAATTGCAAGAGGCAGAACCTTGTGCAGGAGTGAAGTGCAACTCTTGGAGGTGAGGTTTACCCCTATCTTTAAGCCAACTGCATTTTAGTATGAGATGCGGAATGGCACTTCACTCCTAGACAGAGCCTGCACATGATGTACTGTGTACAACATTAGTTATAGACCCAGAGAACAGAACAGGAGAGAAGGAAACTCATTTTTTCATTTCCCAGAGGTATGAGGTGGTGAGGCAAGGTAACAACAGTACAGGCTGAGGACACCTGTGTGCGTCCTGTTCAATGTCAAGAAGTCTAGCTAGAGAGGGAAAGACATTGAGAGATAGACTTGGGACAGAGATCAAGAAAAGCTTGATGTCTTATGTATGCACAACACAGGTAGGAAGCTTCACGGGAGAATCCAGGCAGAATGGTCCCAATTGCTATATGAGCTTGTGGCTCTAGGACTGGTGCAGCTTATGGTACTCCTTAGTCCCAGTCACACTTCTTTCAGTAAGACAGTGATGGGAAAGAGACCTCCCTGAATCTGGGCACCTACTGGCTTCATCATCTTTAAAAAACAGTTCACAATATGCTTTATTCTTCAAGGGAATCATATAAGAAATACACCAACTTAGTTGAGCTTAGTCATTGTCTGAATGAAGTTGGTGTGAGTTCTGTTCTCACTGAAAACCAAAATATTTAAATTTAGCTCATTTTGCCTTAACTGTTATATTGTTAATTACCTAGAAGGAGAAACAAACTAAAATAATTCACCTCTAAATGTTATAGAGAGCAGAGCAATGTTATCATAGTCTAAGCTCTCCCTAATTTCTCCGAGATGGAATTTCCTATCTTCCACCTTCAGACAAGTCTAAACAAGCAGGCATTTTCCTTAAACTAACTGACCGTTTCCAAGAGAAAAAGCAACAGAAAGGAAACAAATGAACAAACCAGTTCCAATGCAGAGATTATCAGCAGCTGGTGCCCTTACATCTAGAAAAGTATAGCCAGCTAACAGTTTCATCTTTGATTCTCTTTCCCTGTAGCAATCTCACAGAGAAAGACTTCTATGCCATGGCTCAGGGAAAGGAAAACTAAACAGGGACAATGTGAGTAAAGTAGTGCCTATTAGAACTACATGTACGTGTAGGACAGCCTACAGTCATCAAAGCACAGTCTCAAATATGAATGCAAGCTGTAAAGTCAACGTCAGGTGCCTCTTTTGTGTCATAGGCTTTTCCCAGGATAAGTAGTAGTGAACCTGCACAGGAGCAGAAGAGAACAGCTGGGCATCTGTGCCAGATCAATGTCTTTCTGTCTCAGAATATGTCATGGAGCCTGGGCGAGACTGCTGGGGACCCTGTGCTCTCTTGGTAGCACAGCCAGCTTCATGAACTGACCTGGGTAGGAATGAAGAAAAATGCTTATTGTGTTAACAAATGGACATGGAAGACCTGCACTTAGAACATTAGGGTTTATTTCCATCCTTGCACTGACATTTTTCCCCAGCGTAGGCAGGACAAAGTGTTATCTTTTTCTCAGAAATCAAGAGAAGCTCTGTGATTGACAGTGTTGGTCTGCACACAAGAAAACATATATATGTTATATTTCTCTAGTGCAGATACATGTTCTTGGAAGAAGAAAAATTTAGTCAGCCTATGACTCTGTGAGAAAGAGTATGTTTACTAAGACTGTGGAGACTTGATCAAGAGTGTTCTCAGTGCAGGTATCATGGAATGGTTTGGGTTGGAAGGGACCTTAAATATTATCTAGTTCCAACCCCCCTGCCATGGGCAGGACTTAAGCCTGCTGTCTTCTAGGAAGAGACAAATTGCAGTGTTCTGTGGAAAGAATGCTACTCTCATCTTTTTCATCTCCTTTGACTGGGGACATTTTAAATGCCCTCTGAAACCTAGTCTTGTTTTTGCTTTCCCATAAGGAAAAGTTCATGCTAACAAAACAAAAACATCTAAAAAGGCTTTTCTCCATTATGGAGACAAGATTGTGCACCAAGATTTACTTCTAATAAGATAAAGGCATCTACTCCAGGTTCATTTGCCTTCTGGATTAATTTTCATTGGGCATGGAAATCCAGTCAAGAGTTGGAGCTTAAAAGGTTAAGAACCCTCTTCCAGGGCCCTGCCAAGTTCCCATGAGACTAAGTACGGGTGGACTTCCCTTCTTTTCAGATACTGCATGTGAGCAATGCAGCAAGCCAAAAGCTCTTTTGCAGGTATATATTCTTGTTTGGCTTCAATTTTCCTTCTCCAGTTTGTGGATGTTTTGCATGTTTGGAAGTCTCTGGGAATCCCTACAGTACAAAATTTGGACTCCAAAGTAATTTTACAAGGAACAGGATTTCTCTTGTTCTTTTCAGATGTGGGTGGGTACAGACTGATGATTTGGGAGGTACAGGGGTGGTGGATGGGAGTCTCGGGGTGGCATGCAGAATGATTCCTGAAGCATGTTTAAAAGTAACTAAAGGCTTGGGTCTTCAAATGTTGTATTCTCAGTATCTGAAACTGCTTTAGCATAAGTGTATGGGACAATGGAGGTTGCGGCAAAGCAATTTTAAAGAGCTTCCCCCAAGCCTGTACCCATTTTCTGTAGCGGGGGAGGCTGCATGGTGATTATATGTATTCTCTCAAGCTAGTGTTTACAGAGGTGCGTTGATGTTTGGGGGGTAAGTACTGAATGGAAGTAAAACAAGAGAAAGGGACCCACTAGTGAAAGCTTTCATCCTTACCTTTGTCCCACAATAGCCCTCAATAACTAAAATGAGTCTGATTTGCCTTTGGTCTTCCAGCTCCAAAACATGTTTGCCTGAAAATTTTTGTTGGATATACTTCGCATGTTTTGATAATGTGACTTATGCGATAACACTTCTACAAAGATATGTATAAATACATACATGTACAACCACATACATACATGTACACACACTACATATAGAATTAGGAACCTATATGGCACTATACACCTCCATGCCTGTACGTGGCAGCAACCGGGAGGTAGCTCAAAATAGCATGTACAGTCCTTTATGGAGTTGTTATTAAACAGAATGTGGTCTTGCCGTCCTGGCTGGTGGAAGTGTTTTATTTCTGTGGGACTGGTTCCAGGGGAGTTGCATCTGAGGAAGGAGGATCCTAGGAGAAGGGGTGGGTCTCAATGAGGTAGTCTGATGGAGGATGTTAAAAAGGATCCGTGATGGCTTGGGGAAGCATCCCAGAGTAGGAAATATACCATACACTATTTCTCATTAAGAAGATGAGAACATCACCTGTTTGACTATACAGGGCTAAAAATCTCACAAGTACTGGTGGCTACTGTGACAAAAATCCCATGCCGTTGTGGCAGATTTGAGGACAGAGGGTATCACATCAACAGGATCCTCTGGTTTAGCGTAGGGTGAGTTCTTCTGTTACACTGAAACAGCATTTTCCAGCTGATGCATTTAAGTTGTTCCTGAAATTGATGACATGCAGACACATCTGGTACAGAGCTGGACAGGAGGTTTCACAACAGCAGGTTAGGACAGGACACAAAGAGGAGCCTGATGTTGGGGTTGTAAAAGGCACTGACATTGGGTGGCAAGACTCTGGGTTCACATTTCAGTTTCAAACCAGCGCTTCTCAGGCTGCTGTCCTCGTAGCAGGTTGGGGGAATTGGTTGACCCATAGGGAATGGAGCATCTCTGCACTTCGAGCATTGTATCATCTGCTTCTGATTTAGGACCTTAGGCCATATCCAGTACTGCTTTGTTTACCATCTGAGGATTTTAAGTTCTAGCCTTAAAAGATACCTATTTCCTTGTGAAGATACTTGCACTTTTCCACTGGTTCTTACAGGGGCTGAGCAGTGTCATTTGCCCTGCTTAAGGCATCATATTTTTCACAGTCAGAGTTATTTAGCTGATATTGAGATTACCTGCCTTTGCTACTGAATAGATTCCCACCCACCCCTTGGTATATATGTCTGCATAATTATGCTCATATAATTAATTGTGACTTACATAAGACACATACTTAACTCCTTTAGGGGTTTTCTGTTTTGTTTTGTTTTGTTTTTTTTTTTTTCCTTGTCAGTCCCCTAGTACTTGCTTCTGTGTTTTGGTGTGTTGGGTTTTTTTATTCCAAATGGCCTCTAAATTGTCAGCATTTTATTTTTGAAAATGTAATGTGCCAAACTAAATCAGTTTTTCCACATATGTGTGACTCGAGTCCCTGGGAAAATAACATCTCTGGGCCTAGAAGTCGTGCCTCTGCCTAGGAAAAATGTCTTTTTTTCTTAATTTCACATTATGCTACAAAGTTGGTGTCCAGCTGCTGAGTGCTTCACCCAACAGAACTCTTTTACCATCATACTAGTCAAGGTTTATCCCTCAGTTAAGTACGACTCCTCTGGATTTAGCTGCTTAGCCCCAACATGAACCTCATTCTGTGGTATCTGCCTCAGTCTCTGATCTCCACTTTCTGCTTATTTCTCTGTTTAGACTAGATGGCAAATCTACCATATGTTTCTCTCCTGTTACTGTCTTACAAGTTCTCATCTGTTACTTCCGAGTCACTAATGAAAACAATAAACAAAAAGGGTATAAGACCATTCTTACTGCACACCTCGCTGGCTCTGCACTTTGCCAGCTGCGAGGGTATTTTCTGTACAATCCCTCAGACACTTCATATCTTCTGTGCCAGAGAAACTGCAAATTTGATTTAAGCAGAAGATTCTGTGCCATATCTGGTCATAATCCAGCCATCTCACAGCTACCATTTCTTTTCACAGCCCATTTACTTAAGTGCACTGTGGATGTTTGGAGGGGGGGTAGGGGAAGCAGATTAATAATTTGGGGCAAATGTACTCCTCAAATATTCCATTACTGTCTTTTGCACTTGTTTCTGTGTGGAAAAACTGAAGAGCTTCTAACCTGAGTTTGTGTGACTTCAATTCTGAAGATATTGTTAGTAGGTCTTGTATTTTTACCTTCTGTTCTTCAAACTAAGTTAGCAGCTATTCAGTAAACAGCCAGATACTAGCAGCTTTTAGATTATTGTTTCTCTTTCCTTTGTAAATTTTCTACTGGACTTTTCTTCAACTTACTTTGTCCTCTGTATCAGGAGGACAGTCCTTCAGGTTGGCTAGATCCATTTCAGTAACTGGTTTTACTATTTACACAGGCAGCTCATGAGAGCTGTTGGGATGGGAACAAGCGCTGATTTGAATGGCCAATGCTTGAGCTAGTAATGGGTTTGGCTGAGAACAGGAGAATGGCTTCATTAGGCAGCACACTCATCCCACAGTGTCCACAGAAGTGTCTTCAGTGCTGTGAGGCTGCATTCAGGACTTACTGGCTTCCAGCAAGCTGAGGGAAGGGGAGATGTGGCTCAGAGCACAGGCAAACCGATTGCAAAGCTGTGTACTGCTATTGCACACCCATGATTTGAAAAAGGTGGTGTGTTTGTGGGTGTGTGACTACACATGCACAGGGTTGTCTGTCCAGTATGGGGGGTGACAAAATGAGAACCAGTGGTTTACGGTCAGGACCAGTTTAAGCTTGCCTCCCACAAATAAAGCCTTAACATTTTTTTCCATCACACGGCTTAAGATAAAACGTAGTTTTCTCTATTTGAGAATACTAGTGCTCAGGCATGGCTTTTGTATGGAAATATTAATTATTGGTCTCCAGCTTTGATTAAATTGTTGAGAGTGCTGGGCTCAGATCCTTGCTTATGTGGCCATGAACAGCTTAGTGTTTGCTGTGACAGCATTTTTAGTAGTGTGTTTTTAATTATACCCTTCCTGGGGTTGGACTAATTTGGCAAAAGAGGGATCTGTACTTGCTCAGCTGGTTATTGCCCTGTCTTGTACTCTCTGGCCACAAAACACACAATTCTATACAGTGTTTGCATAACTGGGGAAAGGTGGGGAGTTACTTTTATGAACTCTTGAACTCTTATGTACGTCGCTCACTCTATTTCTGCCTGTACTGACTGGTTTTGTCTATAGGGTTAGCAAAGTAGAATTTCTTTTAGTCTGAAATAATTTTTCAGCCAAAGAAATTACATCATTCAGGCAAGTTTTTCTTGTTGTCCAGTAGTCCATCTCCATGTGTTTTCTCCTCATCCACATCTTGACCAGGTCTCTTAGCCTTATCATAACTACCCAAAGTCCTATTTGTTGTCTTGCCAACAGTCTTCCTCGTTTTGTTAAAAACAAGTCTTCTGCTTTCACATTTAAATGCCACGTAAAAGGAAGAGTTTAACATTTTGCTAGATTAAAATGTAATAGATAATTTCATGCCTTCATTAGCTGAATGTCAGTAAACTGACAATCAGTTGAGATTAAGACTACTTTCATCTTGAAGATACAAGGTCAGAGGACTTTTTTAAGGTTTTATTTTGTTGTTGTTGGTGGTGGTGTTTTCCCCAGATTTCTGCTCTGATGGAGATTTTTCACTATCGTGTTCTTCTCAGACTGTTGTATGTTTGGTACCAGATGTAGTTTAGCAGGTGCTTGGAATTGAAAATGCTGAACAAGATCAGTTCTATTTTAGTGCTTTGAGTGGTAGTGGCAAGCTTGGTGTAACATGAATCTCTGTCCAAAACAATGATTCGAAGCAACTATGCATGAGATTTAGGAGAAAAGCAAACTTCTGTGGTTCAAACAGCCTCAGAGCTTCTTGTTTTTCAAGCCTTGTGCTTGGATTTTTGGGTATATTTGGCTTTCTAGCTGACTGGGAAGGCCTCAGTGCTGGTACCGGTTCTGGGGATATTTTGGGTTAGGGAAAAAAATGACTTTTGTGTAGAGGTAGCCAAGTCTGTGCTACTTGAATAGGAGGAGAGATGCAAGAGTGACAGATCAGTGTGACTTTGTTTGCTGGACGAAATGTTCAAGTTTGAACTTTGAGGGGGCATACTGGAATTGCCCGAGAGGGCTCAAACATAGAGCTCCCTTGACAAAGGATCAGTGTCAGTTTCCTGCATGTTTTGCAGCTATTGAAGTACTTGGCATCAGCTTAGTGAAGCTTTTATTGGTAAAATGGAAGTGGAAACATCTTCAGCCACTGCGAATCAACTTTGTAGTATGTTTTTTGTTTCCTCCAGGCTCCCTATACACATTGATGTATGCATACTTTTTCCCAGGTGAGAAGATGGTGCAGATGAATGCTGCTTCTGATCGAAGCTGGGGTGGGGGGCCATACCTGGACTGGATCCTGAATAGTGCCTCCAAAGAGCAGCAGTAACACCCATCTTTTGGTTTCCCCAGAGAGCAGCTCAGCCCTGGGACAGCTAAAAGCAGCAGGAATGGAGAGTTATGCGTGTGTGCATGTGAAGGCCCCCATATGTGTGGTTTTGTGCTCTCGGGTGACAAACCTTAAGAAACTTTCCAGGTTAGCTTGTGTCTTACCCTGAGCTCCCCCAGCCTCTCCATGTGCATCATTTTTGTTCCAGCTTCATCTCCCCCAGCTCACAATCTGTCTGTCATGACTCACACACTCTCTGGCTTTGATTTAGACTCCATCTGCTCTCTCAGCCAGTCAGATCCCACTTCTTCTGTAACACACCGGAGGAGAAGTGTGGGACTGGAGCAGAACATGTATCTGTATTCAGGAGAGAGGAGGGGGAGGTGTATTGATTCCAGCATCAAAGTTTCTCCTTGTCTCATCTGTCTCAGTACAAGTGTTTGGCTAAGCAGTAAAATATAATTTCTACTTGCTAGTAATAAGGCTGGAGCTGACTTGGAAGAACTTGTCCTTCCCGAGGGTGTGTGGACCCTCAGAGCAGATTCAGTCTCAGAGTGTTGCCACTCGCTGCATATTTATGAGCTTTTAAAAGGAATGTCCTTTCTCCCTTGCTTGCTCAAAGGACTATCACAGTTCCCTGAGAAAAAATAGCAGTTGTTTTGCCACTTCTCTGCAGGCAGGGGAAGGTGACACAAAGGTAGCAGGGAGGCTGTGTTCTAATGCCTGGCAGCCCGAAGCGTGCCACAATCCTCTGGTGGAGGCAAGCAGCTGGCATGCACAAAAGACTTGCCCTCAGATCACCACTGTCTTCTCACAGGGACAGTGTGACCCTTGGAGGACTGAAGATCTCTTTAGGCAGGGAAAGGCTGTTCCCAGTTAGCTTATAGAGAGGGATCAGATATCAAAGACAATACACAGCTCTTGGGTTCTGAATTCCAGACAGCAAAATTGAATCTCTCTCTCTTCAAGAGACTAGCTGGGAAGATTTCCCTCTACTCTAAGCTTATCACAGACTCTCCCACCTGTGAGCATCATCAGAGAGGAGGGCAATCCTTGGAATTAAAGCCAGGAGGGAATTTTCCTTGGGAGACTGGGCTAGAGGTAATGATACTTTTTACTTGCTCCTGAGGCAGCTTATGAAAGCTTATGAAAGGTGAAACTGGTCAGTCAAAGTTAGATAACGCTTTACTAATATCAGGAATGGGGATGTGGCCCAACATCAGGGAGAATACCCCTGAGAACATGTTCTCAGAACCTAGATTTCTTCTCTGTTGCTTATAAGTGGAAACATATCCAGTAGGCTGCTTGGGACTGTATGTAAGTGCCATGACTCACCAAAAAATACTGTAGGAGATATAGAATGTTAGAGGAAAGCTGCAGAATACACAGGACTGGATTTCACCTATTTACTGAGAAAACCTCACAAGGACAGTGAGTTAAACAAAGCAGCATCTTATCTTTGGATGCTAAAGTTTTGCATGCATGACACGAACTGACAAGACATCTTTTTGCAAGATACAGATCAAGGTCTGCTCCAGATTTAGAACTGGATAGAGAGGGATACTGCAGACAAGGGTTGAAGTCTCTGCTGTTAGTCACAACGGAGAAAAGCTGGCAAAGTAGAGAGCTGGAATTCTCAGATCTGAGGTATGCAGAAATATTTGGAAAGTAGGCAGGGTAGAATTAGCAGGAAAGAGAGCAGGATTTTTTCAGAGAAGCCTGTTTTCAAAGTGTAGAAAACGTGGCTTCCCTCTGCTGTATTTCTTGGCAGCCTGATAACACTCTGGTGGGTTTTTCTTATATTTTAAGACTATAACTTTGTAAAAATTGTGAACAGTGACTCAGAGAGACAAAGACAGGTATTTGAAATATAGGTGCATACACGCTGTTTTACTCCTTTTCCTCCAACAGTGAGGATGCCCCTACTTAAGGTTTTCCCATTCTATTTAAAAATTCCAGAGATTATGGGAAAACACAGAGGCTTTCCTCCATTCCAGTGCTTTTCTTAGAGACCTGGCTGAATTCAGGATACAAACCATAGACTAAATATATTCATCCCATCTGTTTTCAGGGCATGGCTCAGCTGAAGGACAGAGGAGAAGCTCCTCACTGCACCCCCATCCAGGAAAATCCCAGAGTAAAAGTTGAGAAAGGAAAAATGTTCTACATGGGAATGTTTGGGGGAGGTGCAAGATAAGAGCTAGTGAAAAGAAACTGCAGTGACATGGACATGATTGCAGTCAGAAACATCAATATTCTTCTAGGCTGGAGGTCTGGTTGTGTTTGCACTGGTGCATGCAGGCCAGGTGTGACTGGAAGGATTAGACCAATGGAGAATGAGAAGAGCTGCTCCTCCTCCACTTTGCACATGGCAGAGTGACCCAGAGCATCCTGACTGTGTCCAGCAGTATTCGTGGCCTATTTCAGTCCCTTCTGTCTGTCATGTAGACACGGCGTGTAGACATGGCAGGAGACTAAACATTATGAACCTGCCCTTAGCCACCTTGCAGTCCACATCTGATCCCTGCAGACACCTGTATAGTCCCACAGCCTAACAGTATTTATGCAGAAAGAAAACAGCAGAAGAAAGGGTCAGTCCAATACCCCTTCTCCCAGCTGAATCTGTCCTCTGTAGGGATTGCAAAGAACACCCAAAAGCTTCTCTTTGAGGAGCAAGCACAAGAAGACTGATTCAGCTCCCAGCTGGAGTACTCTCCTCACACCACCTACAAGGGAACATCCTCATCCTCATCTTCATCCTCATCCAGGTCAGTGGAGCGTAGGCTTATGTCCTTGAGGATGTCTGAGATGTTTTCAGCAACTGGCCCTGTGAGCTCCGTCTCTTCCAACTCAGTATCTGTGGCATAAGTGGAGCATGGGACTTCCCCCTCTTCATGCGAGTGTGAGGGCTGGGGGGAACGTGAGCAGGGAGGCAGTGGGCTCTCTGTGCTCGAGTCCACTGCTTGCTCTGCTGCCACCATGCAGTCGTCCTGCTGGCTCCACACCTGAGTGGTCCGTCTGACCTTCTCACCACTTATGGAAGTCCGGTTGGTATCACGGAAACTGGCAAGGGGTGGGCGGAGGCGAACCCCAGAGCGTGTGGAACCCTCTATTGCCTTCTGGAGCTATGAGAAGAAAAACCAGAAAAAATGGATGAAAGGAAGGCTGGCCCAGTCCTGCCCAGCAGAAGTTATCTCTTTTCCAGGATAAAGGGATCACAAATAGAATCACAGCTCTACCTCCAGGGCCTGTGGAAATCGTCTTTTACACTGGTGGTGTAAGTGTTCATTCCATGGTAAATAATAAATGCCACACCATTTTCAGAGACAATAATAGCCACTCAGTTAAGAGTGTTCATGAAAAGGGCGAACTATCTAACATCCCTGTAAACAGCATTTGCTGCCTCCTCTGAAATAGTCATCCATTCCTCTACATGGCTTCCAAATGGTTGACTCAGAATTCAACACTGGATTGAAAATGTAGCAGTCACAGTTATATATATTCCCAGATGGATCTTCCAGCACCTGCAAGTTATTGCAATGATCCACAGGACATTTGCAGTTGATTAGGAGGAGATGAAAGGATCTGTACTTACCTCTTCCAAAGCCAACACTCCCCTCAGCTTCCCCCCACTGGTTATATAGGCATGGCTGAGGCCCAGTAATGAGAACAATGTATGTGTCTGTGAGCAAAAACATGAAAATCCATTTCAGAGATGCTGGAAAGTGGTAACATGATACTTGGTGCTAGAGCTGGGACTTGGAATTGCAAAGGCACACAAGTCTACAGTTATCCCAGTGAGAAACTACCTCTTCCTTTCCCCTTTTGCAGCTAGAAAATACTGCCCTTTGGTAGTATAGCCATAGTTGAGAGTGTGTTGATGATCGAGAGCACATTCTCAAGGTCACTCTCATCCTTCATCTGGCAAACAGAGATTTATGTGTAACTCCTGCCTGTTTGGGGCCTTATGCAGATCCTATTTCATTTTGGTGCTGGAAATTGAACAGTCTTATAGTAATACGCAAAGTCAGAACCTGCTTAGGTTAGTTATTCCAGTGCTTGCCTTAACACTGGGAGATTTCTTTTTTCCCGTTCCAGAATATTTCCTGTCAAAACTTAAGGTTGTTGCTGCTTATCCAGTGCAGTGTGGACACTGAGAACAATTTCTTCCCTTTCTCTTACGAAGCCTTTTCTTGGAAGGACAGGTATCACTTTGCTATAAGTCTTCTTTTCTTCAGCCTAAGTATACTATATTATTTTACTGTTCTTCATAGATCAGGTGTTCTTTAAACTGAGGTCTAGTTTGACTTTACCTGTGGTAAAGGTAAGGTAAAGGTAAATGCTAGAGGTTTTCAGATTACTTCAGCTAGGCCTTTGGAAAACACCAAACTCACCTTATTTTTTTCAAGGCTGAGTAACCCCTTTGATAACAGTAATTAATTTTGTGCAAGATACATGCTGACCATTCACATTAAATGAACATTGATTAAAACATGCACTGTGCACTTATGCCTCATTAGACTGCTTTCTCTTTCTATTGAGTGAAAGCCAAGTCCTCTCTTACTCATGGTATACAATGATTGCTTTTATCCCCAGTCATCCTGTGCTAACTCTAGAAGTTGTATGATCCAGCTTCCTCTTTCCTCATGCTTCAATTCAATGACGAACCCATGGTGTAGAGTGGTTTCAAACAACTCTTCTCATGCCCTGAGGCAGTCTCTACACACTGACAAATCCAGAAGTACTCATTCCAGTGCTGCACTCTAACAAAGCGGAGTGTAAATCTCAGTGTAACTGACCAGACAATGCTCCTGTTAATGTAGCAGCTGGAAAATCCCAAAGCCTATTTTAATAAATGCACTTACACTTCTTATCATGTAGCCTTTCATTTTGCAGGTGATTGGAGGTACATGCAGAAGGTTATAGGAACAAACTAACATCTGTCGCTTATGTTGAAGTAGCTGGTGATAGTAGTTGTAGGTGAAGACAAACTGAAGAAATAAGTCATGTACTAGACTTGCAATGATATATAGGGTGGAGAAAATCAGTGTATGCGTCAGAGAGACACCTGGACCCACCTTGTGCAGAGAGGTTCTTTCCACCAGTTGGAAAGGGGAAGGGTCTATGCGGCAGCTGTCAAAGCACACATTCTTGTTAAGCTCCTCCTGTTCCCAAGCATCTATCTGACACAGGAAGGAAGGGGAATCACTCTTATAGTAATCAGCAGCATTGTTGCTGTGTTGTGTACCCAAACTAGACCCATTCTCCTATTAATGCTTCTTCCTTCCTATGTAGATCATTCATCTTGCCCATTAGATAACACATTATATCAGGTTTCCCATCCCTTCTTTGCCACATGTCAAGTCCCTGTGGAAGCAGAGCAATTACACTACCTCAGAGGTTTTTCTGAGAAGGTGAGGTTTTGCTCCTTCCTGTTTAAAGAAGGAGCGCACATCTTAGCTTTCCTTTCTGAGTACATCTTCACCTTGTCAATGCAAGATAGTAGTTCCTTTGTGTAAAAAGTGAAGGAACAACATAGATGCCCAGAAAGGCTTAGGTGAGAGGGAATCTCTGGAGGTCTCTAGTCTAAAACCCTACTCACAGCAGGGCTGACTTCAAAGCTAGAGCAGATTAGTCAGAACCTTACTCAGCATATCCAACAGAGCAATCTCTTCTCTTTTTGGGTGAGACTTGCACTCTGTGCAAGTGTAAGAAGAAAATGGCTCTAGGTATGGCTTTATGTGGCAGTCACCAAGGTGGCCAGAGTTCAGGAAGTATTGCAAGTGATAGGAAACAGGCAAAAGAAATACTCAATTAACCTCACTCCCTTTATGCACCCAGTCTTACCTCTTCTGGCCTCATTGTGTCAACAACGTCCTCTGGCTCCTGTAGGAGAAAACACTGTTCAGGGCAGACAGAGAACCCACAGTTTCACAGAGGACAGAAAGGAAAAATTTGCACACACTCCTCACCCTGTGTGGTACCCTTTTTGTTCCAAATATTATATTACTAGGTGTTTAGATTTTCTTTATACTGGTACAAGTTGTACTCTCTACTTGCTATGCTTCCCCTGCCAATTCCAAGATGGACTATGGAATACTGATGGAGCAATTCAGCTGCCTAAACGTGGTCACCTAGTACTGCTTTAGATGCTCTCAGATGTCCCACATGGGGTGCAACCACTGCTCTAGAGTGGATGGGTCTCCCATAAGCTCTGTATGATATACACAAACTCTGCGCAGCTATGTCAGATACCCAAGGGCATCTTACGTAGCATAAGGCAAAAACATTTTTGGCATTTTTATCTGGCTACAACTGTTCGCCAAATGGAATAGAAATGCACTTTATTTTAGGTTAACCAAAATAGCATTAAGTTATTCACTGAGAAAAAGATGCCCACACTCAGTCAGGATGGTAGCCTTGCACCTGAGCACAGATGGCTCTTTAGGAAGCCTCACGCTCCTTTACAGTAATCACACCCATTCTCCTTGGAGAGAGTTCCCCACTGATGCTGTCAGAGTTCAAAGCCATAAACATGTCCACACTTTGGCCAAATGCTGAATGGCTCTGAGTAGTAGGTTCTATTTCCATTGCATTCCCTTCCCTCATCAGGGTACTACTAGGCTCTCTGCATCCCTAACCTGGCCGGCACTCTCTGTTTCAAGTGGACGGTTGAAGTGGCACAAGAGCTGCTGGATCAGTTGCCTCAAACTCCTGAAATTGCCTGAAGGATGAAAACAAACACACGAATAAGAGAGAAGGACAAGTGAGAGACAAAAATACAAAGCCCCTTGCCCAAGGCAGGCTGGGAAATAATATGAGGGATGTAGTAGATGGTATATGACAGGGCTGAGCCAGTCACAATCCAGCATTGAGTTTGTAAGATGGTGTCTGGGACATGCTAGTATAAATATTCCCATGCAATATATTTTCCTCAAGGAGCAGAAATGAACCATTGCAAAAAAAACCCAAAGCCCAGAAGCAAGACTATTAACACCACAAACACTCTGATGCAAGGGATAAACTGCTGTGACAAGAGGCTTCTGCAATCCACAAAGAGAATGTTGTTTGGAGGATAAGTATGGGAAGGGGAGGTGAGAATACAGTACCACCTGGAAGCATAAAGTGGATTTTCCTATGCCTTAGAGGTTTATTCATACATGAGTGATGTTACAGAAGCAGAATGTGCTGTGTGCTGTATTTTACGTGCTAACTGTCAGGTGCCTAAAAGCACGAGCCAGAGCCCTATCCTCTATTCATTCTCAAAACTGGGTTACACCTCTGTGCTTACTCACTCTCTGCATATTTCAAGACACATAAAGGACAAAACCCAACAAAACACCATCCTGCATCAAATATACATGACATACGAATCAGAAATGAGCCATGAATACAGTCTTGGAAGCAAAAATACGGGCTGGGGTGGCACACAAAGAATGCAATACATCAGTATTTTCTGATGATGCTAATGTAGCTGAATCAGAGATGCGTGTCCAAGGGAAGGGCTGTTCAGTTTTGGAGATGGCTGAGCAACAGCCTAAGCTCAAAAAATGAAAACAAGTACAGTTGTTTAGCTCTCCGGCTGCTTTTCCCAGGGAAATTCCTTCATGGGGTGAAGGAGACAAGAGATGGGACTCTTCCATGCAGACTCTCCAGAAAACGTCCAAGGAGTTGTTATTGCAAAGGAAGGGGTAGGGAGTACTGGCAGAGGGAGAGCAGCCTGAGGGGGTCTACTTTAGCCATGTTCTCCGAGGGACCACAAACAGAAGGCATTTCCAGGTACATAACACTGATGTTGAGATACATTAAAAAAGTACCTTTAATACAGGAACAGCAGAGAAAGCTCCTTCTCTCAGGCTCTGGGAAATCAGCACCTCGCACAGGCATGTACACACAGTTAGAATGGAAGCTTTCACAAGCTGGCTAGGATGTGGCTGAGGCATGCCAGAAGTTACCATACCTGGCTGTTGCTGTGGCTCCAAAGTTTCAGGTATTTGTTTAAGAGGACTTGTTGGGCCATTGGGCTCCTCTGGGTAACTGGGAGTGGGACTTGGGGGCCGAGGCAGCTGTTACAGAAAGGGGAAAAAACCAAGTCCACCTTGTATCATTTCTTTCTCAGCCTCTCCAAATGCCTTACTGCTTCTTAAGCAGCCTCTGTGCTGTAGTATCTCCAGTTCTCTCCCTCACCTCTCCCTTCTCATCTGTCTCCTCATCCTCATCAACATAAGCAAAAGATTCGTGGTTTAGCTTCAGCAGGGTTTCCCACGGTCCCTTGCTGTGCCCATCGTAGGGTGCCTCAGACAGCTTCTGCTGCATTTCTCTGTTGAGGAGCCGTCGCCGTTCTGGGCTTATATGTCTCTGGAGGAGAGTCTGCAGCTCAGATCGCTCTACAGACCCCAGGAGGATCATAGTCTCTGCACAACAGAGCAGGGAAGCCATTAAGCCACCTCAAGGTTTTGAATGTCCCCTGCCACACACTGACCCTTCCTCCCTCCAACCTCTTCAAAATGCTTGGACTCATACAAGAGTCATTGACCAGCCCTGGGAGGTGCAGCTTATACACTGTGGGCCTGTGGGAAAGCTCATCAGCCCCGAGTTGTGCCACTGCTCAGCATCACATCAGAAGCAGGCTCATTACTTATGCAAGATCCCTCAGTTCACAGACTTCCCACACACCTTCTTTACCTCCTGTTTCTGCTGCTCTGCCCACACTACAGCTTACCTGTCTGGCCAGCTGTAACAGCCTTCTATCATACATTGTCCTTAGTGGAAGATTTTTAGGATGATTTTTTAGGTGTTGGGTCACACTATCTCCTGCATAGCATGTAATTTGAAAGCCAGTTTCTTTGGCTCTTTAAGCTGAGACAGTCTTCAGGAAGGACCAGTTTTCCCATGTTGCTTACCTGGTGAGTCCACCAAAGGCAAAGTCTTAACAGTGGTGCTTTGGAGTAGAGTTTGTAAGTCTCGGTATTTACAGTTGGAGGAGACAAATTTCACATCTTGGACCATAATATCCTCAACGAAGATATTGTATTTGCTGTGAATTTATGGACAATAAGGGGAAGAGTTAGCGTATTAAAAATGTCTACCAGGTAAATTCCGTTAAAGTGTTCTCGAGACGGTTGCTAAATAATCTTCTGTGAGGGTAACCAAAGAGGACTTTCCAACAGGATCAAGAACTGGATTTTCATTACAGTTGTGTTCGCCTCCATTACCCCTCACCATAAAAATACACACATATATATTCATGTATGTATGTATAGATGTTTTATGCATACATACCTATGTATACTATATATATTAGAGAGAGGAAGACATGTATATGAATTTTGTTTAAAAAAACATATCCAAATGAAATGATATTTAAAATGTTTGCTGGAGAAAAAAAAATAATCAAACCCCACTGAATTCAGAAAAAAATGGAAATGAGACACTTAAATTTTAATTTTTTTAAACAAGGCAATTTGGCAATATTAATACAAATTCAGTAATGTTGCAGATTACTTAAAGCTGTGCTTTCAGTGAAAAAACAGAAAAGGACTTTTCTCCATTTCTGTGTACGAGTTATGAGTCCTAATTATGAGTCCTAATTCTACAGCTTTTTTTTTTTTTTTCCTCCCCTCTGCAGGCTTTTTTATTTTCTTTGTGGTACTATCCCCTTTTCATGACCTTTTATTCTGCCATGTCTTCATTTCCTTCTGCCTTATTTCTTTGCCACTCCCTGCCTCCGCCTGTCTTCTTCCACTATACCTTATGGGATTCCAGCCCAGGTCTGGCAGGTAGGGCAACTTCTTCACCTGGATGATGCTATCATAGAGGCTGGGCTGCAGGCTCTGGGCCACCATGTTGGCAAGAATGACAGCCACCATCATGGGGAGAATGTGAGAGATCTGACCTGTCAGCTCAAAGCAGATTACAGCGGTGGAGACAGTGTGGCTCACTGCTCCTGTCAGAGCTGCTGCACCTTTCCCAGGTAGGGTGGAAAAGAAACAGGGAGAGAAGATGACTGTAGTAAAGAAACAGCATGTCATGTCAACCAGGAAAATCACGGGGATGGGAACAGGCAAAGAAAAAGAGAGACATGGAGACTCACCAATGACAGCATACCCTCCAGGTAAGATTTGATAAACGATACCATCAAAGAGGATCCCATCGGGAAAAAGTGATGCCATGATTTCTCCAATAAGACGCCCAAATGCAGCACCTGGAAAACATCACTGACAATTATGGAATTAACATCCAAGGAACACCTAGTCTGTGCTCTGCAGCTGTGCTCAGCAATCACTGGAGTATTTCTAACAGAAACAAAATCAAAAATTACATTAAAATGACACTGGGGACTAAAGAGTAGTTCTCAGTTACAAAATATAGGTGTCAGACTCCAAGAAGAGTCTAAGAGAAAAGTACTAAGATATGTAAATACAGTTGACCCCTTCCACTTAGGCACATCAAGGCACAGCGGTATTTGTGATTCCCAGCTAGGAGGAAATATTTTTATAATATGTACAATATCAGTCCAGATCACAACTGAGGCCCTTCACATACTCTTTATGAATGTCCAAACACTAGAATCACAGCTCACAGAAGATTTTAGGTGGGAAGGAACTTTTGGAGGTCTTGGTTCTGACTCCTGCTCACAACAGGGCTAATTTCAAAGTGAGATCAGGTCACTCAGGACCTTGTCCAGGCAAGCTTCAAAAGTCTTCAAGGGTGGAGATTCTCCAGCTTTTCTAGCACCTTAACCAAGGAAAAATAGCATAATATTCCAGAACTATGTCCAAAATACTGAATGCAGGGAAATAACCAATTTCTTTGTCTTGCTGGCTAGGCTTTTCCTATTACAGCCTTGTTTGTGGTTAGCCTTCATCACTGCAAGGGCAGGCTACTGACTCAAGTTCAGTTGCAACCCGCCAGAACTCAGAGGTCCTCAGTGCACACCATGTCATTTAAGAGCATATGCAATGCTGAACTTCATTAGCCTGTATATTTTAGGCTAACATAGCCCCTCATTTTTAACATTAGCATCATTCCTTTTTTTACTTTTTTGGGTCTTGGAATTAAAACCAGTTCAAAGCCAAGGAATTCCTGTGTGTTACTATACTTCAGACACAAGAACTGAATAAGTGGTGGATTACATTGCAGGTGCTATTTTTGAGGTTCTCTCTTCTAGCTGACCTTTATGGGCAAAAGGAACAACTACTACTAATTGTAAGATGAAAGTTTCTCTGTAAGTGAGGAGACAGAGAAATTGGGAGGCCATGGCTCAGCATACTTCCCCACAGTGGCACTTTCCATATGTAAAAGGACAGGGATTTCCTCCTCAGCATTTGGATTTGGGGAGTGGGAAAATGACAAAAGCAGAGACGCAGAGGCTGCTATATGAACTGTTAATTGAGCTTGTCATAGACATCACGAGATGACTCTTCTCCCACTAGAAGAAACCTACTGGGTACATATCCTCCCCACCTGTCAGACCTAAATGCTGCAACACAAAATTGAAACTCACCTATAACAAAAACAGGCATGAAGCCTCCACAGGGGATTGGCATCGTGGTAGCAATGACAGACATCCAGAACTAGAACAGAGGCAGAGGGTGCAGTTGTTACTGAGCAGCAATAGCATTTTCTGCAGCCCTACTCTACTACCCAGCATGTGAATCCATGAGGAGACATATTTTGAGGGCTCTGACAGTTCAGCAACTCCCACAAGACACCAGCACTGATTGCAGAGGACCTCTGGGCAACTGCTGTGGTGGCAGGGAAGCTGAATCACCAAAGGGATGGGTGAACATGAGAACTCATTTGCCTTGGACCTCAGAACTGGAGATTTTCCACTGCTCCAAACAGCTTAACTTTTCATGGAACAGGGTTGTTAGAGAATAAGATTTCAGTATGGAGGGAACTGTGGAGGTCCCTTCTCCAACTCCCTGCTCCCAGAAGGGCTAATTCCTAAGTTAGATCAGGTGAGTTCTGAACATGTTGAAGGGCAAGATTCCCCAGCTTTTCTGGGCATTTGTGCCACTGCTGATTCACACTTAGGAGAGAATTCTTTCCTGAATTTCAACTACCATAAGTTTTCTTTAATCTGGCTTGTGTCTGTTGTCTTTTATCCTATCACTGTGTTAGGCAAAATGATAACATCCATCCTAGTACTGCTAAGACCAATTCAAATGCTGACTTAGCCCAGCATATGTAGACTTCTTCAGAGGCAACAGCCAAATCTTGCAAACACCTCAAAGGGCAATATGCTCAGACTTTCTCAGGCAATATGACAAGAGATTTCAACAGTTGAGGGAAACAGAGAATGCTGCTATTTCAAAAGTTTGTACAAAGAAGTATATTGGCAAAATGTCCCTTGCTGCAGCAGTATCATCCACAGGAGAGACACAACCATGGTCCAGCACATCAAGAACAATAATTCCAGGTATTTTGGGACCATATTCTCTTCAGATTGGGCAAATCCTTCATGTTCAAGGTCTATCTTTGAGGAGGTGATGCCTCTGCAGACATTGTTATAGCTGTAGACAGATGAGATACTAATCTGTAGACAGCTTGGTGACAGGTAATCAGCTTTCCCGCTCTAACTTTCAGAGGATGGTTGGTATAAAAGAGAAAAGGAAGCCAAGATACAGCCTGCTATTTAGCCCTCTAAAATGGTAACAAAGAGGCCACAGAACAGCATTTCTCAACCCAAGGTAGAGGAACACAATATGAGGATGGGTTGGACCATCAATTTGATACTGGCTGTTACTCTTCCTTTCATAAGCCATTTGAACATTCAAGAGGAGAAGTTCTTGGCTGGCTACAGAAGCCAGCAAGGTGCAGAAGTGGAGGACTGCTTAGCTCTGTGTTTGCAGCATCAAACCCAGACCAAAGACATCTGAGACCTGGAACTATAGTGCAGTGGAGAATCAGGCCAAGTCTTTGCCCAGAGTTGAAACAGCAGTTTCTTTTTTTATGTGGTATATCCCAACTCTGAATATATCCAGAAGAAAATAAACTGCTTTGAGCAGTTACCTAGCAAGTTGAGAAAGCCTTTAGTTAACAGGGACAAGGCCAATAAATCTAGTGTCTGAGGATGCAGCTCTTCCAAAGGTGAACAGATGGACTCAGGATAGATACACCATGTAGTCCATTCCTCTTTTATTCAAGTAAATGTGACTTTATCTGCTTGGTATGCTATAATCAGAATTATCACAGAAGCAGAACTCTTAACAGCCTGTCAGAAATTTGACACAGTGTTTTACTTTAGGAAGAATCAGCTGTGTCAATCAATCATTGATGTCCATTCCTCATCTACTGAAATGTTTGACTGATACTGCAAGGTGGCCTCAGCTCTTTTGCTCCTTTCAACAACAACAACAAAATTTTCACCATTTTCTATGAGATTTTTACCCTTTTATCTCCGTTTCTGCCTTTGGAAAACCTCAGGGTTTTTTTACTTCTATTTAGAATACTGGAATATAATGTTTTCTTCTTTCAAATCTCTTATCTTGCTCTGTCATGTATCAGTTACGCAGCCGATCCTTTCAGAGGCTGAACAGTTGCAACTTCCACAGACCATGTCAGTTCAGAACACTTAATCTGCTGTTGCCTTCCAAGAAGTGAGCAAAACTGTTTTCAGCTGAATTTCTCCATCAAGTTGCAGTACTGCTGACAAATCCTTGAGCCTCACAAAACTACATATTGTGCTTCCATATTCTTCTGTGTCTCCTGCCTGTAGTCAGGAATATCAAGTAGACTGTATCAGACTTTATTTGGACCAATTATAAATTATCTGAGAGATTTTTACTCAATTATTTATTTTTGTGGAACTTGAAAAATCTTTCCTGATGTAGTCTTCCCTACCAACTGCTATGCAGTGAGTACCAAGGGTCATTCAGCAGGATGAAGGAATAGATGACCTAGGGATGAGGTGAAGGAGATCACTATATTAAGCCAGGAAAACATTCCCTAATTATTTTGGTAATCTTGCATTCAAGGTGGGTGAATATCACATCAAAAGATCCACTGCAGTTGCAGTGCTTCATTCGATACCCAGCAACTCCTCATTGGCAGTTCACAAACTAGTTTACAAAAGAGCAAGAGGATTCAGGCAGAGTGGAGAAGGTTTATGATGAGCTGGGTTTCTTACCTTCATGACAAAGAAGAGCAGGATGACGATGAAGACACTGACTTTAGGATGGATCCAGGCAGCAGATTTCCCAAGGATCTGAGTGTCCCCTGTGAATTTTGCCCAGGTATAGTTATCAAAGAGAGTGCTGATGGCTTCCCGTGGCATCAACTAAATGGAAAAATACGGATGTGAGATTACACCAAGTAAATATCTCTGTTCCAAGAAAGCAGAGGGGGTTTTCATGATTATGAGACTTAATTCACATTTATAATCTTCAGAAAGAGAGACAGGACTTCACCTGAACTAGTGAAAAGAGAACTACTTTTACATACAGTACACACAGTCCTTATTACTTGCTTAGGAGAGTGGACCTTTTCCAAGTTTTATATGAAGGAGACAGCAGAGGTCATGAGTCTCAGAATATAGTCCTTCTTCAGTCCAAACTCCTCCCATATCTTTCTTTCCATTTCCATGACATAAGGTTATTGGGGCACAGGGTGAGGGGAGGCTGTTCCACAGAATTGCACAGAATTGCCAACACGTATCCCACTCTCACCTCTCCTGCCATAAACTGCCCAAATCCGTGAGGAAAGGTCATGGTTGCTATAAGGAAGGTTATAACCCCAGGGTATACAAGGCGGCTGAAAAGAAAGAAAAGTTTATTGAAATACAACCTCACATTCTTTTATAGTAGCACACTCTCCCTTCAGGACTATGAATGCTGTATCTGTGAAAGCTCTCTGCCACGTTTGTATCCATTGCTTTGGAGTTCTTTTACTGTCAATTTAATGCCCTGCTCTACTGATCATCATCATTCATAGAGAGTCCAGCTGTCAGCAATGCCATTTTTCCCATCAGAATTAATGTAATGGGAGGGATGGATGGAGAGAGGGATGTATGAAATACATGAACTTGAATGTTTAGCAGGGTAGATGTGTATTTGCAGTGATGGGCTGACCTATTGTCAAAAGTCAGCACCTCCTCCATTTGTCCTGATTATGCCAGTCTTGCTTCTTCGTCACTCGTGCAATGTATCCTATCCTAGCGTATTTAAATGTAGGGGGTTTGCCTACATTTCTGCATGCCTCCTCCACTGCATTAATTCTTATGAGAAAAAAACGGCTTTTCTTTCTGTTGGACTGCTGACCCTCACAGTTTTGGGGAAGGTGTCCCTGGTGGCCAGTGGATCTAACTGTGCTGGGCCAGTGCGGCATAGCTGGACAGCTGGGCGAAGTCATTTGTGTTTTCCTGCTGCTGTGTCCAGTCCCAAGATGCGACACTGTAACACCTCATGGGCACTAAGATAACACCAGTCTAAGCTGCCTCCACGTGCTTAACTAAGCCTGTCAGGTCTCACCTGACAAGCTGCTGTGTTCCCTACAGGAAGTTCTGGCTGAGATGCTGTGGTATGCAGGAAGAGAAAAAACGCAGCCTTCAATTTCTTTCTGTCTAAGGACCTATGAAATTCTGAGAACTTAGTCAAAACTTAAAGTAAATTTCTGCTTTTCAGGCTTTGCTCCATTTCTCTATTAACTTGTTTAGTGGCTCTGCTGGTGCTTGTGAGTAACGTTACATAATGAAGAAAGACAATTTTTCTTCCATGTAATAAACTAAGTTAGTTTGAACATCTTTTTAAGTAGTGGTTTTCTTCTGCTTGGATCTGCAAGTTGCTAAGAAATACAGGTCCTCCACACCCCTCAACGAAAATTCTCATAGCATCAGATTTCTTCTCCAAAGAGACTAAAGACATTTACAGTTAGTAAATGTCACAGTTACCTTTTCTTTTCCAGGTTTTAACTTTATTAGAAAGGAAAAAAGTATCTCCAAGTGCTCCATAGAGCTTTTACTGCTAAGATTTTTGTTTTGATTTCTCTTCCATGCTGCAATGCACACCGTTCGGTTACTATCAGTTTCAGCTTTTGTAAGCATGCAGTAATTGCAATACTGCAGCACATTCTTCAAATTTTTGCCTACATTTTGTTTAAGAAAAAATTAGATTTTAAAGACATGGTTAGATTTCAGTTACATTTAATTTTCTGAAAATATAAGTGATGTCAAATTTATATTTTACAGTTTATAAAAAAATTAAGCAGAAGCAGCATGATCTTAAGAAGCACAAGCATTGATTTTCTAATTAAAATACTCTGTGTCCAATCAATACTTTTCCTTGTCCTCTAAATGAATATTACAGAGTCTCCTTTCTAAATCAAGAAAATATTTGAAACTATTGGGGAAGAAAATCCAATGCAGAGCAAATTCTCTTGATGTTCGCAGATGTTTTACTCTCATATAATTTCAGTTTTCCATATTTTTACTATCTTATACCTGATCTAGTTCTTCTAGCTTCCAGAAAGCATTTGTTACTCTCCAATACCAGTAGGGTATAAAAATCTGGTCCCTAAAGAGAGTATCATCTTCAAAGGCACTCACTATTTGGTGAGAAACTGGCTCAGAGCCGTATGACGACGGATGCACAGGACCACTTGGCGATTGAGATAAACAAAAAATGCTCCAAGGAAACCAGAACATACCCTAAAGTGGAGAAAAATACATAAAATCATACCAGGCAAAAGATAATACATGAACCACCAACCAAGAAAATGAATGTAAGAGTTTTTCATCTTCAGCTGTTTATGAAGTCTTTTAAATGTCACCTAGAGGTCTACTCCTATAGCAACTCACTTGAAGACACTGATGCCCTGATGAAAGGGGAGAGATTATTATTGACCTGTTTGTCACACACACTGCATTTTACCACATAGATTTTCTCTTGCTTAGAGAAGGAAATTGCATCTATCAAAATCTACAGAATAATCTATAAAAATAACATACAGAGAGGGACTGACAGATCTCAGTGGGGGTTGGTGAAGAGCAACTGGGCAAAAATGAGCATTTTCAGAACTTATACATCAGGTCGGAACAGGAAAGAGTAAAAAATGAAGGGAATTTAACTCGTATTCATCAAAATTATACACCTACATCAAAAGCAATAGCAACTGTTGTGCTTTTAGAAAAGTATGTAATCTGTATGATCTTAATCACTTAGACCTATATTACTGATCTTAATAAAGTCAAAAAAAGTATAGTTGTCTAAGGACTGGCCTTGATCCTTATGCTCTGTAGCTTAACAAGACCTGGATAAATAGGGCCTAATATTCACGGATGAAATAAAAAAAAAAGAGTGAAAATAGGGCTACATTTAGAATTGGTATGAGGAAGTATTATTTTATGTGGCAAATAAATTAACCCACACAATAGAGATGATAAACAGATAACATTTTCATTCTACTGATTTTTAAAATTAATGCAACTTTCCTTTTTTATATGTTATACAAGCTTTTGCCAAATCTCATTCAAAGATTAATTTAGCTTACTTAAAAAGCTGTGTGTTGAAAAAATCCTGCTTGATCAATTAAAAATTCCATAGAAACAAGTTTAAACTAAATATAAAGCTGTTCACAGACAAACATGTCCAATGAATTTCTCTTAAATATTTTAAGCCAGCACTGTTTAGCGCTAGTGTTAAAATAGACTGGTCCCTTAGGCAACATAAGCCTAAGGGCTGCACAGTGAACTGAATGTCTTTATACTAAAAAATAGATCCCTCCATTCCTGCCTGTGAATTTGTCAATAAAACAGAAGTGCTTGTCCTCTATATATTTTGCAAATTAACATTTGCAGACACAGAAGAACAAGATCTACCTGTTAATAGTGCTTGGGCTGGCTCTTTTTTTGGCTCTCTGAAAGTGAAGAAATATGTTGATAGAAAGAGAGTTCAGCTTTGAGACTTAATGTTAAGAGAATTTGGAACATTCCAAGTTGGCATCAGGACTTTATCCAAGGATTTTATGCAAGTCTTTAGTCTGCTTTTTTAAAAATATCACATTGGATACCCGGGCATCTAAAAGCATTTCATAGTTGTTGTATACTCTTTTCCTAGCTAATATGCAGTACTGGAAAAAACAGCTCTGCAACTCTGTTCAAAACACACCGATAAGAAGTTTTGCATTTTATCAGTTGTAAATCATGAGGATTATATTTTTCCTTGCCAATCTAAACAAATAGATTTCCCCTAGTTCAGCATGCAAGTCTATTTAAGGACAATGATGTGGATACATATTGCTAGCAAAAGCTCCTGTGTATTTATAGATTTTCAAAATATCAGATGTTTCCAAAAAATCTCACTTTAGTTCATATTCAAGTAAATGCATATAAGGGCAGCTTACTAAAAGGAGCTACAAAACCTCAAATATATTTCTAGTCTCAGATGCAAGCCTTGCAACAGAGTGAGTTCACAACATCAGCACAGGTGTTTGTTCCTACAGTAGATTCCCTTCACTACTGCTCTGCAGTGACGTCCCTTGCAACTCTCTCAAATTGTAATCCGAGGCTTTTCCTCACAGCCATTCCAAACTCAGTTTTTCTCTAGTATTTCCCAATTCTCTTCTCATTTTCTTAAGTTCATTCTTTCATTTCCCAAACTTTCCTCCGTAAATGAAACTGACTCAGACATCTCCATAAAGACTTTAATCTTCATAAATTTACTGCTGCTCTCACTGAATCCAATTGAGGTTCAGTTCCCCTTGCCACCATGTTGAGCACACCAGCCTCTCTTGAAAAGGCTAACCATTCTGACCCTCTAAAACGCAAAACTTCCTGGTTAATTCTTTTGTCTAATTTTCGTCAAGTGAAAATGCTGTACTTGTTGGGTCAGTTCATTTGGCGATAACATCAAAACAGTTGAAGGGCCAGTCCGTAAATCTATACCCAGAACCTAGACCAAGTTAGACTTGCTTTATTTCCTCAGAAGTTAATTTCTGAAAACGTTATGTAGAAAGGAAATAACAAACAGCTTGATAGTATATTTCCTTCCTTAGCTATTGCACTACATGGACATAATTTCTAAAGGAGGAATCTCAACAAGCAGTGGTCTTACTTGTGACAATCAAAATGTCTAACAAAGATGCATATAACTCTTTTTCAAAATAATTCCTAACAGATCTCACACGATAACCTTTGTCGAGCAAGGAGCCAGGTTCCCAGGAACTTACCCTATTACAGCAAATGCTGGCAGCTCTTGCAGATCAAAGGGGAAATCCATGCGAAAGTTTGTTCTGAACAGGGCTGTGATGGTATCTGTGAGACAAGACAAAGATAGAGGAGGAAAGGGAATAACGACATGAGAAATTAGATGCCATAAAAGCTAGGGATAGAGGCAGGGGAACTAGTTTATACATTCCTCTGTGGCTTCATGACATTATATACAATATTACAGATTGCAATACTGCTCTGATTTTAGTGTGCCTATTTTCGAACACTTGCAACACTCGCAGTCTAGATGTTATAGGTTTGTTTTCAGAGAATGTATATATTTTTCAGCTACCATCTCAGATTTTCAGAGGGCTTTCTTTTAATTTATTTCTTTTCTTCTACCATCCATTCTTTCAAAAATAAAAACTCATCCCACTACACTTGCTGATCCTGGGGCAGGCAGTGCTTACATATCTGGAGAAGCTATGTCACAAACCATTGGGACTGCCTTCTAGAAACAAAACTCAGATCCCCTCTGAACTCACACCTGCAACATTTTTGGCTGCTCCCAGAAGAATGAGAGTCTTAGAAATCAGAAATGGAAAAGATCAACTAAGCCTCATCTTCTCCAGCTCACCTTTCCTGGTAGCGTTGCACTGTGAAAATGACTCAGACGTTGAAACCTGTCCTGCTTTTACATGGAGGAAACTAATTGTGTGGAAACAGTCAATATGTGTGTGCCAACAGGTGATGTGCAAATTAGCAATCTAGTGCAGAGTGGAAAAGCAGCTGAATAAGGATGGATGCAAATCCCAATTTGCTCTGGATGAAGGAATTATTTGTGCAATGGGGAAAGAAAAGAAGCAGTGAAAATCTAGCATTATGTAATTATTACAGGAGACAGTAATTGGTAATTGGCCAGACAGGACTAGGTTTAAACCAATGATTTAATTGGATCTCTGTGGGTTATATTACCTAAGATACCTAAGCTGGTCTAATTGCATGCCGCTATTCAAAATGGGAAGACCTTAATCCCTGCCTCTTCACTCTGTTCCTTCCCTCCTGGTTGCACTGTTCTCCCCTCCTGCTGAATCTACTCCAACATACATCAAAGCCTTCAATGAGTTCTTTCACCTCACAAAAACCTACCAGAAAAACTATCTGCTCTCTTTCCGGAATAGTTCTCTGCCAGGGAAGCGAGTTGAATGAAGGAGTCCAAATGTGGTAGGAGATGTACAGATGATGGTACAATGATGGTCCAGAGATGGTACAAGGGAGGTGTAGAACAGTTAGTAAAGGAAGATGATGAAAAGCAAGATGTCAGGATGTCCTCTTTTTTTTTTGTTAGATCAGCCCAAGAAAGAGATAATCTCAATTTTCTTTTAGGAAACAGATAGTCCAAGCCACTAAATGACAGTGCACTAAAAGTATAGTAGGGCCCCAGGGCCACAAAAATGACGAGAGTAAAGGGAAACAGTCACAGCACTTAGTCTGAGTCTTTCTAGGGTCCCTCCTACAAGACAGAAAGAGATTTCTACAGAAAGATTCATCCCACCTATCTTCATCTTTCCTGAGTCAGTAAGCCATCCTGAAACTGAATAGCCAAGCCCTTTTATCTTCTGTGGTTACTATCTCTACTACTTTAGAGTAGCTGTCCAACCCTTCACAAGTTGAAAGTTAAAAGAAGTAAAAAGAAATGACAAAGTTTAGTTTATGGGAAAGTCTACTTGAAAAAATCTTTGAACTGTAAAATAACACTGAGCCATTGTGTAGTAGTGATCAGAAGGAGCAAGAGGAAGGTAAGCTGTAAAACACTGGCAAATAAAATGAAGGGTCAGGACATGGTGAAACAGAAATCCTACAAATACTTATAGTACATATGTAGCAGAGTTGTTAAATGTTATCTTGGGCCCCTGTGGTGTTGAACAGATTTCTTCAGAGGTCAGTATTGGAACTGATTCTGTTTAGCATCTGTTCTAGATTATGGAACTTACTCATCAGTGACCATACTGAACTGAGGAAGGAGAAAAGGGGGTGGTTTGTCACTTGGAAGGCTTCACTCAGAGTGGTCTACACAAACTGGAAGAGTTGACTGGTAGGAACATCACGAATTCAACAAAGACAAATATTTAGTTCTACACCTGGAATGGTAGGTGTGTCAGTACAGTCTGTGGGCCTAGTGAACAGGAGAAACCCTGCTCTCACGCCAGTGGGTTCTGGTAGTTACGATACTTTATGTGTGCCCTTGTGGCAAAGAAAGCAAACCACACACTGGGCCACATCAACAAAAGCACAACCAGCCAGTTGAGGGTGGTGATTATTTCTTTCTATATGGCACTGATGAAGACACATCCAGAAAATCCACTAGTAAGAATATATTGCAAAACTGGAGAGAGTCAAGAGGTGAGCCCCAAGATGATCTAGGGCATGGACGCAGGGAGAGGCTGCAGAAACTAGATGTACTCAGCCTGGAAATGGGAAGGCTTGAGGGGGTTCTAACAACAGTTTTCCATCATGGGGAAGTTTTAAAGACACAGTGAAAGAAAAAGAGGCAATAGGCACAACTTTGGTCAGAGGAATTCTGTCTAGATATAATGAGCATATGCTTCCTTTTAGGGAGGTGGTTCAGCACTGGAATAGGTGCCCAGAGACTCAGTGGAAGGTTGTCCGTGCTGTAAGCAGGAGTTTGGAGTAGAGAGATCCAGGGATATCCTCCAAACTAAATCTTCCTATGATCCTATGTTTCAGAGTTTTCTGTGGAAGACAGCAACATCTGCACGTGATGCTGAATTAGTTTACCCTTGTTGGAAGCAGAGAGGACTGCTTAAGAAAGGCAATGCTCTGTCTTGATGAATGCAAAGTAATGCAGGGGGGGAAGGTTGGTTGATACATTAGAAAGGAATCTAATTTAACAACAGTATTTCAAGATGGACAGTTGGAATAGTGTAGACAGCTCTAAGAAATTGGTCTTTTTACCTTTTCCCTATCTGCAGCTGCTGAAAACATGCAGAAGCTGCATAAAAATGGTACCGCAATTCACAGTATTGCATTGCAATATTGTAATGCCTTTCAATAGATCCATGCAATAGCCACACCTGCTTGGAACTCCGATCATCTTATCTCAAAAATGTTCTGGAAGAAGATGGTAAATGCCTGCCTAAGCAGAAAAGTTAATTCACATATCATGCATGAATTTGCAGTAGTTTACATGTTCCACATGAACATTATGGGTAGATGCACATTAAGAGAAACAATTTCTTCCACTTTCAAGCACATGAACCTACCTCATACAAAGGTGTGGGCGATAATAGTAGCCATACAGGAAAGTAACACAAAGACACACATTTATCTACTGAATGCATAACTTCTAGGAGTAGGTAAGAATTTAGAGGGGACCTAAAAAATACACCCTTGCATGAACCAAGACTGAAAAGACCAGGCTTGTAACTTTCAGAAGGAAATGAGCAAGAAAAGACATGCAAGATAAGTTGGAGCAGGCATGATAAAACAATAATAAAATAATTAATTACTTTGCTAGATTCTAGTTCCTTAATACAGGGACAAGGAGACTGTCAACACAGACAAAGAAAATTCAGAACTATGAAAACAAACTATTTTTCATAGACTCAATCATGGAACTTTTTAACCCAGACAGTCAATGAAGCAGAATGTAAGGAGCCATTAGTGTGGGTATTAGAGCTGTCCAGATGATTTCTGAAGAAGGGATACTAACTAAGATGTTTCAATATTAAGCTAATTTCTAATTATTTGGGAGATCAGCAAGGGAGCTAGAGTAGATAAAGTGAAGAATAGGATATTATCTCCTGCCATCTTTCTTTGAATTTCTTATATTTTCCTCTGGAAAGAATAAAAAGAAGTGTTTTCTGTGACAGATCTGATGGTTGAAGGCCCCTCGATAAGAGGCAGTGCTTCAGAAAGAAAAATGTAGTCACTTTTTATATTCAAGTAAAAAGTGTAGCCACTTTCTACATCCTAGAAAATATTCAAACCAAACAATATTTTAGCAGCAAAAACCCCAATAATCCAACCCTGTGAAGTCAAGAGAGACAGAAGTTCTAGTAGTTTTAAGTAAGAGAGCTGCCCACATGGAACTCAGATCAATAAAATAGATACAACTGTAAGAATAAAAAATAAAGACACTATAAGCAAGAAGTTTAAAAATAAATAATAGCCTTCTGCATCAGCTAGAACTCAGTTCATATGGTATTTGAAATGTTTTCCTGAACAAGCTTGTCCTGTACTATTTCTCTCTGCACAAATCTTGCACGCACGTTTGCAGCTACTTGAGACATTTATGTTTTCAGGAGCTTCAGTCAGACCCTACCAACTCTGCAGCCTTCATAATCATATTATCATCTCAATTTTCTGGACTATTTGGGTTTTATGCTTCTAGTCAAGAGATGACCAAAGCAGACCATGGCATTTCCAGTAGAATGCAGCAGCATACACTATGTATTGCATCCTCTGTGATGGGATACCTCTATGCTTGCAACCTTCATGTTATGCTCAGTAGGGACAAAAATCCCACCCTAGGGGCCCTCTTACTTGCCAAGGACTCTTATTTAGTCATTTTTCAGTCATATCCCCAGCACACCTAGGAATAAGTTGGGTTGTACAACTGATGACATTAGATGCTTCACTTTCTCTTTCCTTCTGTAATGGTGGAATTCACAATGTCATGGCAGAGGTTTCAAACATCATACAAGGTTGTTGTTTTGAGGAAGATGGAAAATCATAAACTAATAGAGCAACTTTCATCCAAAGAGAGTGGCTCTTCACTTACCTGCATCTTTGTTCCAAACAGCAAGGACTCGGAAAATGAAGGCACTAAAGGTAGCTGCAAAGAAACCTCTCCAATAATTGCGCACAGCAAAGTAAGTGGAAGTGACCTCAATGCTGAAAAGGACCCCTAGAAAGAGTTGGAAAGGGAGTGAAGTTAAAATCAGAAGTGGGATGTTAGAAGCATGAGAGAGGCTTGTGATAGTCTACTAGACCAGTGGTCTCCACACTTCTTTGATTATACAGCCCTATCAATACAAGATGTTTGGGCAGGTACCTGCAAATACATGTGTATTTATTTAAAAATTATATATGTGTACTACTGTCTGAATATGTGCAATGCAAAACATGAACAAAAAATAGCAGTTAAAAGGACACGATAAATACGAAATAAAATTTTTAAAAAGGGAATTTGTTTTACATATTATTGAAGCAAAAAAAAAACTTTGTTCTCACAAAAAATATTGATATTCTTTCTTTTTGAAAACCTTGATTTAACACTTCATGATAAACTGATTTAGAAGTCTGGTTCTATACTCAATTAATTTTGATATTTGGTCTTAATGGCTGTCATAGCTAAAAAAGGGGTCTCACAAAGATACACAGATCTAAATGCAAGAAATGCATCATTGGCTGTGCTGACTAAATCATGCTGCTATTTTTTTCAATCCCATTCATCACTTGTTCACAGATTTTTGTTGAAATTTGGGTAGTAAATTTCCATCTTCCCTGATGTCAGTTTTTCTTACAAACTAATCAGAAAGGTGTTGCATTTGTATATCTTTAACAAATGGGTTCAAACCCCACTGAAACTCTTAGTCTGAAAGATTTTAAAACCAGTTAGAAATTTCTGTTTTGAAGTGTTTTAAGTCTACAAGTATGAGAGTTGACACACATTGTGCTTGGCAACAAAATCATAAAATCTCCACAAGTTTCTGTTGAAAAGCAGTTGCTTTTTCAACCACTGTTAGAACATGACTTTCACCTTCACATCCACAGGAGGTCTGTTTGGTTTTTTTGAAAATAACTGCTAGGTAGCATGCTACTGACAGATGCTTGTCATCACAAAAAAAAAAATCAGCAAATTCAGAACAGTCATTTTTTTTTGTAAAAGAAAAATGCATAATTGGTCTTTAAAGTCAAAAAGTCTTTCAAAGTCTCATTGCCATGAGAAAATTAGCAAATGTTTGAATGATATAAACTATTTTCATGATCACTCCCTATCGCATTATGAAGTATTGTAAAAATTCTACTGTTTCAAGGTCTTGTTAACCACACCAATGATATCCTGTAGCACTTTGTGCGTGTCTGGCTCCCATTTCTTTCCTCCAAAAGCTTGCATATGAACACAGTAAATGAATTTCAGCTTTGGTGTTATCTATGTAACCTTACCACGCAATATTTTCTAACGCCAATCAAAGCAGTTGCTCCACCAGTTTTTACACTTGCATAGATTTTCCATAAAACATTTGTATCAAAGAAGTAATTTATTGTTGAGAATATTGCTTCTCTGATAGATCTTTCCTTTACTGGTTCACAAAATGTAGTTCTTCATGTATTTCACAATTGAAACAGAAATCATAAGCTGAGACATGTTAGAAACATCTATAATTTCACCCAGCTGCACAGCAAGTGTGTAATTTGTACCTGTTTCTTCAAACCTGCAGCAACTAGGTGATCTCTGAAGGTCCCTTCCAACCCTTCTGTGACTCTGTTGTTTTGGTGGGGTTTTTTTCCTACACATCTTCCAACAGTGTTTGCTGATGAAGGAATGCATTTTAGTTTGCCACCCCATTGCTTGCTGTGTGTTATTGCACCTGTTTTTACTGTGGCAGGAAGAACAAATGTTTCCCCAGTGGTATGTGGCTTTTTGTCTTTTTCTATGAAGTAAGAAACCTCAAAGGAGGTTTCTTAACATTTATCATTAAGTTCACTGGAATTTCGTAAAGTACTGGATTGGATGTCCCGTAGCTTGAAACACTGCTGGAAAAACTGGAGGTTTGTCTTTATGTTCTGGATGCTTAGCTGTTAAATGTCTTGCTAATTCCGGTGGCTTCATACCATCATTACCTAACTTCTCGAAGCATAATCTGCACTTAGGGTGAGGTTCCTCATTAATGATAGCAGATGTGAATCCATATTTAAAATAGCCTTTGATAATTTTGATTTATTTTGGCCAACTCCTTGTCAGACTCGATTAGCTGGTCATTGTTTGTTCCCTGTAATGTGACTGATTAAGAGCCTGTATTAGGAGTAGGAGAAGTGTCAGCTCTGCCATTTTCTTGTCATTTGTCTGTGCTCACATTATTAGCATTGTCTTCAATCCACAATCCCTTTGCAGCAATATTTTTAAGCTGCTTGTCCATTTTGTGAGCGTTAGTTAACACTTGATAATATAATTCAGAAATCCTCTTAAGCCAGTGCACATTGATTGCAATATATTGCAATATGCTGAAAGCAAGGAAATGAGTGAGAGCATCACTGTTAGCCCTCCACATTGAGAACAGCTCTACACCCACAACACCTTGTGCACTGCACGTGGCAAGTAGCTGTCTGACATACGGATTGAGTGAGAGCACCACTGTCAATATATGTACTGAATGTCAGTGAAACTTTATTTTTTTCTTCTTTTTTAGATTAAAAAAAAAATGGAAATTCAAGTATTTCCTTCCCACACCCCAATGGATCATCTTATGTACCCCCCATTTGGAGACCACTGTTCTAGAGAGCCTTCCCCTCTTGCCTCCAAAAGACTGAAAACATGTGGAAAAAAGAATGTGTCAGAGTAGATGACAGATCAAAACTATGGTGCAGGAAAGGGGGAGAGGAGAAGAGGGCTAGGCAGGAGAGGATTTAGGTACCTGAGAAAAAGGAAACAGAACAGCCACTTGCCTCCAAGTGGTGTCCCAAAGCAGCAACCGACCCCCACAGCGCAACCCACAGTCAGGACATCTGTGTAATAATATGGCTGCTACTGGTGAAAGAGACAAAGAGAGACAGACAAACAGAAGGAAGAAGGAAAGAAAGCAGAAAATGAGTAACAGAATTGGCGGACGTGTCCCTATGCTGTCACCTAGCTCTGACAACCAGTCTCAGAGTTATAGCTATATATATAATCTTACTTCTCCCTTCTGGGTGGCTTCAAAATATTCTAAAGACAAGACCTGGCACAAGACAGCCATATACCTGCAATCACATCCTCAAGACTTGTGAAGGAGGCAGCATCTCATCTTTCATTGAAACAGGCACGTTTCTGTCACTGTAGAAGAAATGCCTTGCAGGAAATCCTCAAGAGAGTGGAGGGTGCAAAAGGATGTTTTACTCCATCTCTTTTACTTTGGCAGGGAATCCCAGTATGCACATGTGCCAGAGAGTGTCTGAAAACATCCACCCTACAAGTCTGTGTGCACAAAGCACGTGCATGTCTAAAACCAAGTGTGGACACATGCCTGGTCCTGTCACCTCAGATAGGTGAGTGGGTAACAGGCTACCTAGCATTGTGCTGTCCTGGTGAAAACAGGGAAATGGAAGGTATAAGGGGTAGAGGCAGTTTTGGAAGACACAGAGCTTATGAAAGGGAGAAAATGCTCTTCCACTCTTTCTCCAAGATTTGGCCCTGAACTGCTTTAGGATGATAAAAGGCAAGCAGATATGTTTTATATTACTTCGTCTAAATCCTAGGTGATGTGTAATACGCCAGTGTTAAAAATCTGTGTATTTGGTACTTTCTACTATCATGTGTACCCAAAGTAGTCTCCCACAAGAGTTGTGAGAAAGGATGGTCTTGTGTTATGATGGGAATCTGAGTGGCCAGTCTGAATTCTAATGCCAGAGGGTCATGAATTCCTGTTTACCTGAGCAGGTCTTTGATAGAGCCTCAACCAAAAGGTGTCTTGAGGCTATTTCTGCACAACCCAACAAAAATGGGCCATTCCCTAACCCAGTCCTCATCGCTAATACACAGGGTGGTGTTCACCAGCAACACCACCAAGAAATTATGCACCAATAAGATATAAATTTTCAAACTACATCCTGGACAAAGGTTAGCTAAAGATTTCATGACTCCTGGGTAATGAAAATCACATTCAGAAATCTGATGTGAATCCATAAAAGGAATCCAACTTGGGCTACAAAAGTTAAGACAACTTTCAGTTTGTCCCCAGATTCACAGTAAGTTTTCATCTGGAAGGTATGTCTGAATGCTTCCTCCCCAGCTCTTTGCTCAAAGCTGGGCTAACTTTAAGGCTAGATCAGGGTGCTCAGACCAAGGTGCTAGGTGAGCCCTGAGCACCTCCAAGGGTAGAAATTCCTCAGCCTCTCTTGGCATTTGTGCCACTCAAAATAATCTTTGGGAGAAGGGGAGATTTTTTTTTTTTTTGCAAAGGTAGAATTTCCCTTGTTGCAAGTTGTGTCTGTTGTTTCTTGTCCTTTCACTGTTTTCTGAGAAGCATTTGGCTATTTTGTCTAACATCTCCTTTAGCTACAGAAGACATCAACTAGACCACACCCCCTTTAGTCCTGCAGTCTCCGAGATGACATTAATTCCAGGTACAGAGAAAGAAACAAGAACTGTAGATTGTGTTACGGAGGGTTTTTGTTTTGTTTTGTTTTGTTTTATTTTATTTTATTCTCTTTTTTTGCTACCATTAAGAGTGATACCATTATCCTGTATACTGCAAATGGTTCCACCCAACTGTGGTCTAACCCTTGGTTCTGAACCTGCTTTGCCTCAAGGTTTTTGGCAGACTTACAAGTTTTGACTTGAAGCCACAGACTTCAGCTCAGACTTTCTCCAACTTGCTCTATTGCCATATATACACAGCTTTCAACCTCTCTCTTGCTGAACTTGGTTTTCTTCCTGGCACATCTTTTCCCAAGTTACCAACTGAAAAAACCTCTAGTTTGTAGCTAACAAACTACATTACTTTTTTTTTTTTTTTTTTTAATAACAGATCAGAGTAAAGATCATTATTATTGTTGATGAAAGACCATGCTGTATTTGTCAGCTAACTCATCCATTTGAAGACTAACAGGAAAGCAGTGCCTGGAAGAAACAAAGCCAACTTAGAAAAAAAATTGCATTTCAAAAATGCTTTAAACTTCCAGGCACAATTACCATGGGAAGAGTGAAATGAAGGCACAACAAAGAATTGAAAACATTTTAAGACAAATTATTTATGAATACACATCCACTGTTTTAGGAAGAAGTTACCATCTACCTCTGGCATGAGGTACCTCTGCCATGAACCAGAAGACTAGTACAAATGCGAGGGGATGGAGATAAATTTCCACATTTCTCCATTCAGTGCAATCATAGAAAAGTGGGAAGGGACCACTGGAGGTGTTTCCTCCAACTCCTTGCTCTGAATTGTACTAACTCCAAGGCTAGATCAGGTTCTTGTCCAGGTGAGTCCTGGAGATCTCCAAGGATGGAGATTCCTTGGACCCTCTGCACATCTGTGCCAGTGCTGAACCACCCTAGGGAGAGAGGAACATATTTTCCTTATAAACAGACAGAATTTCCCTAGTTGCAGGTTGTGCCCATTGCCTTTTGCACTGTGCTGCTCTGAAAAGAGCTGGGATAATCTTTGCTAAAATACCCCTTTAGGTGGTTGATGGCATCAGTCAGACCATCTCCCTGTAGCCTTTTCTCCTTTAGGCTGAGCAAACCCAGCTTCCTTCTTCTCCACATGCACCGTTACTCCAACCTTCCAATCATCTTACTGGCCCTTCTCATCTCTCTTATATGGGGAGCCCAAAACTTTACACACTGATAATTCTGTTCTCCAGTCCACTGACGAAGTATTCACACAGTAGTTTCCTGTTCACATTATCACTTCCTCTCATATTTGCCATCTTCTTCTACCCTTAGATGTTGCTACTCCTTACATGAAGGGGTTTTTTTAAACTTCTATTCTCTACTCGATCCTTATTAACATTCTGGACAGCTCTTGGTGCTCTCCAGGTTGAACAATGTCCATGGCAGGCAGGGACTGAACAAGCTACATCACTAGAAATCAGCATACAAAGAGGTGTCACTTTTCCAATAATCTTCCCTTTCTTTCACCGCTATCAGTTCAATGTGAAAAGAAAGAACTTGTGTTGCTAGAGTGGAAGAGGTAGCTATGGAGAACCTTTCCTGAGAGCAGGAAATCTCACAGCAAGAGGCTAAATGAGTTGTATATTAAATGTCACATATAGGAAGACACTTGCCTCCAAGAGGAGCCCCGAAGCAACATCCAACTCCAACTGTGCAAGCTGCCACCAGGAGGTCGAACTGCCTATGCACATTCTGGAACAGAGAGTGCAGCCAGAGAAGGACATGCTGGGGTTAGAGGGAGCAAAGCAAGGGGGTTAGGATCCAGAACAATGAAACAAAGCATCAGCCAGCAGCAGATTCAGCCACTGCTACTATAAATAGCAGGCTCTACACACTTTAGTGCAGTCTTTAGTACTGTCAGCTGGTCTTCAACAGTGACATCTGGTCCTTTTGCACAGACAGGTTCTACTCAAGTAGAACAGCACCTCCTATTGTTGTATTACACAGCCAGCTCCTTCTAAGAGCCTGTATGTAAAGCCGTTCCTACATTTAGCTATATAAGCAGTTAATAGATTTATATATATACATATATATATACAACTAGTCAATACAATGATCAGCCTGCAGAGGCTGTTCTGCGACAGCAAAAGCCTAGAGAGTGTCAGTGTCTATAATTAGCAATGCTGTATAAATTTGGCTTAAAGACAAATTGATTTTTGTCTGCAGCTACTTTTTTATACAGGCAGTGATCACAGTGCACAGGTATCAGTATCACGAGATTGCAAACTTGTCAAATGCATGTTTCTAACCAGCCTCTGTGTCATTGGTAGCTAACGATGGTGGTCCTGCACAGTTATCTGACTATATATCTGGCCTCCCACTACCATTTTCTTTGGTTTGTATTTTACTGCTCTATAGCAGCACAGTGAACTTCAATCCATACGTTTCCTCTGTGTTTTGTGGCCTACCAATACTATCCTATGTGTCTTAGGGGTTCAACCTGCGGAAGAGCTGCAAGCAGAGACACGTGCCTTACCTCATACACACCACAGAAGATTGACATGAACTTGCTGAGTACTGCAGCACAGATACTGGCAATATGCACAAAAGGACCCTACAAGAGAAGAGGAGGATGAAATCAGAGAGGGTTACTGCCTGGTCACTGACAACCATTTAGCCACTGCAGATCTCATAATTTCTCTTCAGCCATCTCAGGCAGTCCTCCAATCTTTTTTTTTTTTTTTTTCCCCCATCTCAAGAACTAGTTGACTTCAGTTCTTTGACATTTTCTATATCAAGCCTTTCAAAATGGAAGGAAAATGCCCAATGGAAGATTAGTGTTGCTGGAAAGAGCAGAGCTCTAAGAGGAATGGTGGCAAAAGAAAGAAAACATTCACTGACTCTTCACAGACAACTCCTCCTGCCTCCCAGACCCTGGCCACTGCTGCACATGAAAATAGCAATATTTACCTCTTTCCCCACAGGCATGCCACTTCCAAGCCCAGCTGTGAGGGCTACAACTTTGGCCACAAAAGCTTTGAGAGTGAGATATTCTTTGAGGACCACTCCTCTCATTATGGTCTTGAGTTCTGGGATTCCAGACCCTGAAAACAACAGCAGAGCAGGGGATGAACAAACCCCCCAGGCAAATGGAGTAAGAAAACCGACACAGACAGAAACAGATCTTTCCATGCCTTCTGCCCTCACCAACAGCCTGTGGAGAGACGAGATGGCAGAACATGGCCGCAAACAGAATAAGAAGAAGTGGGAATGTGACCCATGCCAGATACTGCAGAGGAATATTCGGGTGCAGCTGTCTGTAAATCCACTTGTAGGCTGTAGACAGACAAAGAAAGAAGTCATCAGTAACCACGGCTGCTCCAAATAGGTTGGTAGACATCAAAGAATCACACACTTGCTAAACCTGCCCATACTAAATCTCCCTGAGAAATGCTATTCTAAAGTCCTCATTTTCTAAGACAAACCTTGTTACATTTAAAGTTCCCAACAAAAACAGCCATTCTGCAGGAATGGGTAGAAATGGTTCTTTGGTCTTAAACACCATTAGTACTTGTGCTCAAATGTGGCATAAGAAGAGGTATGTTACATGCAGTTGTGAGGATGAATCACTGTACAGGGTCTTTTCATTTGACACTCTGAGGACCTTATGTGGATCCTGAAGAACAATGAAGTGGTCCACTGATAGCTTATGCCCTCTCCTCCCTCTCAATCACATGAAAAATCATTCCTTCATAAAAACTAGCCTAAGAGCTCTGATTGTGATCTGTCTTGTAGAGCAGCAGCACGAAGGGAGCTGTGCCAACTGTTAAACCAGCAATGGTACCATTGCTCAGCCAGGTGCAACAGCATGAGCTGCTGAGAATCCAAACTGAGCTCGCAGCTCCAGTGCAGTAGGAGGAGGCTCTTTGCCTGAGCTGGCTCCCCACACAGCAGGAGCCTGAGACTTAGTGGAGGGAAATTAAAAACCAGCAAAGGACTCAGCTGCAGGGAGCATAAAGGACAGGATCTCTCTGGGACTGGAAGGGTAAATCAGCCGCCTGGTAGATGGGGAAGCTCTAGAAGGAAGAACATTGGGCTGAAGGAACATTGGCAGCTTTGAAAAACTGCAGTGTCTGGTGGACATCAGCAGCCAAGAGTGCCGAGAGGAAAGGGATGGGGAGTGTGTGCAGGTCGGGATTGGGACACTGAGGGTAAGGGCAAAGAAAAAGTGCAGTTAACAGAATGTGGGCAATGTTGTGTGTGCATGTGTGCACCGAGATGGCGGGCAGGAAAAAAAGAAAGATCTTGTAATTGTTACAGCTGGTAAAGAGGAGAGCGACCACAGGAAAAACGCAGAGAAGGAATACAGTGATTCCAGGAAGGAATACAGAAGGAAGACAGTGATTAGGAGATCTGTGTGAAAAGAGCCAAAGGAGAGAGCACTACGTGGCCAGGTAGCAGAAAACTGCAGGGCACTGTATAAATAAAAACTGAAAAGACCAGTACTGGGTAAAAAGCAGAAATAGTGTCAGGAAGGCATCCAAGAGCCCCTTCCCACCCTCCATGTGCTCATTATTCCTGGTGAGGGTGGGAACCAGTCTGGTAGGAAGGACCACAGTACCACTTCCCTGTGCCCCTACATGTTCAAGGGAGGGGGAGGGAAAGGGAGTCAAAATAATGTATTTTCTTTAACTCATCATACACATAACCTTTGTTTCCGCCCCCTTACTTCCAATCTTTTCCCTGCCACCCTTTAAAGAATCTCTCCCTAGTTAACCTTTTATCTACTACATTGCAAGTACTTTAAACTTCCCTGGCAGCAAGGGGTGAGGATGGGACACTGATGTTAGGGGAGGAACACTGTCACTGGGCTTCGCAAAACATTCATATAATTTACAGTGTGTTTTTACAACACCTGAATGGGACCCACCCTGTAGGCTCTTCGCACTGGCATAATCCATTCCCCAGCTCACCAACGCCATGACCAGACCCAAGAGAACCAAGAAAATCCAGTCCTCTCCGAGCTTCTTGGTAACATACTTCTGGATGCGTTTAGCACAGTCTGTAGAGAGAAGAGTGAACCGGAAAAACTGAGGAAACACAGATGAAGCCTGTGTCTGTCTCTCCTCTCCTATGCTGAGAACTGACTACAGTAAGGATTTATTTGGAAGCATCATGGGCTTCGTGTTGAAGGACTGATACACATCTCTCTCTTGCACAGTCCCACAAAATCTTATGTAGTTAAAAAAAAAAAAAAAAAAGACAGAGGAGGAGGGTGGGTGGAATTTAAAATTCTGTGCACTAGCAGCAAAAATCTAACACAAGGAAGTCCATTTCTTCTTGTTACAGAGATCTGTTGTGGGAAAAATAATTATTAACTTGGAACCTGTCTTTTTTTGAAACAGATCTTGGCTCTTCCTAGGATGAAAGCTCACATGAAAAAATATTTTTGATCCACTGTGATTCCTTTTTCTTCCTTCCCTGCTTCTCCCCAGTCACAATTTCCTTGTCTTTTGCCTTGCTTAAATTTCATCTTCCTGGCTGGTCTACCCAATATCTGGACATACGGTAATGGAAGATGAATTGCCCCTACCTTGGCATTTGGAATAGTGCTCTTCTTTGATCTCTACTTGACTCTCACGTTTCAGGGGTCTTTCATTATTCTTTTGCGTCTGCTTCTTGTACAGTAGTTTTGCTGCTTCCTTCTCTGTAAAGTTGGTTATCTGGTCTGTGTACTGGCCATAAAGCTAGAGAACAGAAAGCAGGAGAGATCAAAAGGAAGAAGTAATGGAAACGCTCCTTCACAAATAGAATTCAAGATGAAAAGACAGATCTACTAGCGGTCCAAGGCGCAACCCCAAATGTACCCATGCAGGGAAACAGAGACATAGAAACTCTCAGACAGATGCAGCTCATCTTTTTTTTTTTTTCCTTTTTCCTGACTGGTTCCCTCTTCCCAATTTCTCCAAAATCTTTTTAATCTCTTTTTAGGGGGCTACAAGATATGAACACAAAACATTAATTGCTTTTTCACATCTTGAGAAAGAGCTGGCTGTGATCTGAAGAGACTGAGCAGGCTTTCTGGAAGTACAAAGGAAGGTCAAAATAGTTCACGCGAGGCTGTCACCCTCAGGGCTGTCTCATAGATTTCAGCAGCACTGTAGAACATCTCTGAAGGTTTTGAGAGGCATTACACTATCAAACAGGCTGCAGGAACATCCCGCATCTGTTCCTCCTGCTGCCAAGGAATGCTTAACAGGGCACACAGCCACTGGTGCTGTCTGCGGAGGAAAACAAGCAGCATCAGCTCAGACTTATCACAGGGTACTACACACCTCCTCCCATTATATACCCAAATCATCATACTAAGTCCTCTCACATCTCCAGGTCCTCTGAATTTCCTAACTACCGAATTTAGTCTTTGTCTTCAGACATAAATCTTGAAATGCAATTGGCTATGACACATTGGTTCTGACATCACAATTAGCTACCTGCGCTTACCAATGACATTTCATACATGGATCTGTAGTAAACTTGGCAGTTGTGCAGCCTTGTCAACAATGAGATCTCAAGGGAGCTTGAAGGATCCTGATGGTGCCCTGTTGTTTGTTTATCAGGTTCCCTGAAGAGCAGCTATCCTGCCTCATCCTTTCAGGAGGGGAAGGTGTGTATCTGAGAAGCAGAGAATAACCCTCTCCTCCTCACACATCCTTCAACAAACCAGATTTGGCTTTACTTGAAGTCAGGTCACCACCTGAAGCATGGCCTGTGATCTTGGTACTTCCCAAGGTGACCCTTTGCTTCCTCCCCAGCTTTCTTCCCATCTGCTTCTCTAAGATTTTCTGAGTGGCAGGAGGCGAGTGAGCAGTGCTTTGATCAGCAAAATCAGACACTTCAGCTGAGAAAGACAAGACATATGAGAGATATAAAGCACTACCATGTGCTTAGGAGACATTTCCATTGGACAGCTTCATGTCTCATCCTTTCAAAGTGACAGAGGAGATGTTGCTCTTGTTACCTTGAGATCAAATAGATTCAAAAACTCACAGAAAGCTTTACACTAGAAGGCACCTCTGGAAGTTTCTAGTCCAAGCCCCTGCTCACAGCATGGGAATTCCAAAGCCAGATTAGTCTGCTCAAGACCCTGTCCAGGCAACTCCTAAATACCTCTAAGGGTGGAAATGTCCTGGCTTCTCTGAACACCTGTTTCAGTGCTCTGTCAATGAACTATGTGCAACAGCTCCCTTTGAAAACACACATCTAGGCTTTTTCAAATCATCCTGTCCTTCAGGTGGCCTACCTACTGTCTCTTTAACAAATTGATCCTATCTGAACATCTGAAAGCATTCCTCCATTCATCACTGTATTGGAAGCTGACCAATTGAGTGTAATTATTAACCACAGGATTATCAACACACTCTAGGCAAATTAAGCAATGCAGTGAGGAACGGACATGCTCTGACCCCCATAATACAGACAGGACAGTGAAACATCAGGCTTATGAACTTTATATGTAAGATAAGCTGTCACATACAGAATCCAGTCCTAGATAGCAGACTGCTCCTTTTTAACTCTCGCTGTATCTATTTCAGCCAGAAACACCAAGTATCAGCAGATTTTAGACAAATGCATCTTCACATCACCTCAGCTAATGTTTCATTGCCTTTACGTTGTCATGAGGGATGGGTTCATATCAAATACAGCTTAATCCAAACTCAAATCCATACCAAGTATGATGTTCAAATTAGAGTCTTCCAACTGCTTAGATTGGACAGCATGACAATATAATAGTATCAGTGGTAAAAGTCCTAGTTCACTGCTTCTATCTAGCTGGAAAAGAGTGCACTCAGGATGTGGTAAAAAGGGAGTCAGTCTCCAGACACAGAAATGAACGTTCTGTCCTGGAGAACAAGTTAGTCTCAATTCACTTAAAAAATGTCTCATACACGTGCTTTTCTTCTGCAGGATTCTGGCACTATTTAAAATGGTAGGAAATTGTGAAAGAGAGAAAGAATCCAGAAATCAGAGGATGACCTTAAAGCAAAACTAGGTTAGGCAAGAAATATTCACTCCATTAGAAGACATATAAAACTAAAAATGCAATGCAGTCAGACTTAGGCTGTTCTTTCTTCTGATGCTCTCTCTCTGACACAAGGAACAGAGGGTTTCTGAGCACCAGAAAAACTGGAATGTTAAAATATATCAATTACCACCTAAAGGGTTGAGACAGAAAAAGTATTATCATGCACAGCTCGGCTAAATGCTGAGTGAGAACACGATAATGGTGCAAAACCAGCTGATGGTATAAATACTGTTAAGGAGGAAAAGAGAACCTTCCTTTTGGGGAGAGGAGAACCCCAAAAAACATCCAGGGAGAAAGTACAACCAGGGTAAAGTTAATTTTCAGGGAGGTAGCATTTACTAGTGTTTAACTGTAAACCAGCAGGGTTTGTCTTTACAAAAAAGATGGGGAAGTTCCACTGCTTGAGTAATGGAGGAAAAGCTGCAGGGAATCTCAGGGGAAAAATGTGTACAGCACCATAATCTCAAGACTTTTCTGGGAGCTAGTTTCTGAGAGCTCAGCATCTGCATAAAATTGCTCTCATCTCATAGTTCAAAGCTACTTCCCATGCCATTCAGACTGAGCAATATGTTCTTCACAGCATACTCCAGTCCTGAAATTCCTTACCCCAGCACTGCCAGTGTATACTGTTTTTAATCTGCTGCTCCTGGCCATTGAGATGGCCTTAGGCTCTGCTGCTCATCCCTTTCTCTCCCACTTTGTAGCCATCCTGCTGAAATTATCTTCCTTATTTTTTTTCTGATGGATCGCAAAATGTAGCTGTATTTGGTCTCAAAGCTGAAATCTCCCAAAACTCACTTCATAAGTAAATATCAGTAAAAAACTGTCTAGGCTCAAATGCTTAGACATAGAGCCAACAAGGCGCATGTGTGGAGTGGGGAGCGGCAACAAAATAATAGTTCTTCCTGAAGAATAGAGGGCAAAACGAAGATTTAACAGCAGTCCCACCACCTTAAGAGAGAAGGGGATTGGAGAGAAACAGAAGAATGACACTTCTTGGAGTGGCAGTGAAGAACTAAAGGAAAAAATTGTAACTTGCAAAAAAGGAAAGTCCATGAAAAAGGAAAACATGTCCCCGTTCACTCCCTCTTGAGGGTAGTTCAGCACAGCAACAGGTACTCAGAGGGGCTGGGGAATCTTCAGTCTTGGAAGTGTTCAGAACATGCCTGGCCAAGGCCCTGGACAACCTGACATAGCCTTTGGGTCAGCCCTGCCATGGGCAGGGGCTTGGGCTAGAGACCTCCAGAAGCCCTTCTCACCTACATCCTACTGTGAGTCTGTTATTCTATATCACCGCATTACCTAATTCCTCATTACACATCCCTCCCACTACACCCATCTGTGTGTTGTCACGAACATCCTTTCTATTTTCATAAATAATACAGCTTCTAAAGACTTCACCAGCTGTAGCTGTTTTCTCATGCAGAAAGAAAACAATAAAAAATCCTACAGTGTGTGAGAATGTATATTTTTATCAATTACATCATCTATCATATACCCACTATCTGTTATCTTAATTTTCAAAAAATATGTATATATTACTATTATTATCCTACTACTATTATTATTTTATTATCTATTAACCACTATATGTTTTTGGACCACCGGTTTGGTTCCGGGCCAAAGACCAAGATTTCACTGTTCTGAAGCTTGTGTAAACCCAATCAAACCACAAAGCTGGTCTGAAATAGCTTCCAACCTACATATAAAACAGAAGGCAAAAGAAAAGGGCATAACAGAATAAAAATCTCTCTCTGCCAAGTGTTTTTTCACATGACAGTGAGGAAAGAAATCTTAATGGCTGCTTGGCATGGAAATCGAAGAAAACATGTGCAAAAGGTTGTTTTTCTTGCTAATAAAACAAGTGTGAGTGTTTGTACAAGGTATATATAATATATATAAGGTATAAATATGCATTAGCATATTAAGTACATATTAGCATATAATATATATACTGGCATACCTTATATATAATGTATATCTATACTTTAACAATGAATTTTTAATTTAATTTAATAATAATAAACATTTATTTATATGGATGTTTATATCTAGTAATTTATATATAGTAATTTAATACTAATAAATGCTTTAATTTATACCTAATGCATATTTATAGGTTACACGCATGCACATGAATGGCTAGTAAAATTTATACATGCACAACAAGCCTGGTTTTGCCAGGATATGTCTGCATGCAAAGTATGTGATCGTTTATGTAAAAGCGTATTTTTCAGTAAATCCCTAAATACGCCTGTCTGGTTTCTTGATTGCAATTTTTGTTCACAAATGCCCGCTTGCCTAGGGACACTACTGCCTGAAGATACACAGGGGAATGCATTTGGGGATCTGCTTCTTTGTGCGTGAAGCTGTCTATCTGCCTGCATTGACGAGCACAACTCTAGAGCTGAGAGCAGACACTCCAATGCCAAGCAGCAAGAGCACAGAGGTGGGTTGTATCGCCTCACCGTGTCATCTGCACCTGCTTGTGATACTGGTTTTAGACTGGGGCTAGCATATTGGGTGTATGCATGTGAGCTGGGATGGTTTTAGGATGTGCTTTACTGGAGAAACCACTTTCAACTCGCAGCCTCCCCCCGCAACCCTGCCCCTAACTCATGTAGCACAAGGTGCATTTCCTTTGCAGTTTCAGAAGAGAAATTGCAGAATATGGCCATGAAACCAATTCTCTAATCTTTTGCAGCGTGGCACATATAATCCTCATTGGGATGGTTATCTACTGGAAGAGATTTGCTTGGTGGCAATTGTGGCTTTATTTCTATCACTAAATCCCAAAGGTCTTCAGGAAATGATTAATGCATCCTCTCCCTCATCCCCTAATCATTCACCCCAGTATTCACACACCATGTATGGAGAAACACCCACTCTGTGTGAAATTCACATTGACACACTCTCTCATCATTTGACTGCATCCTCCATTGCTCTAAAGCCTTCTTAAGTCAGCTTAGCCTGAGCAGAGTGGTAGGAAATTAGACACCAGCACTCTGCTGTACAACCTCCCCTTTGCAGGAGGCTGTCCCAAAAGGAGAGGTAGAGGAGATACAGAGGATAATGCAAGAAGAAGCCATAACCAAAGTACAACTGCATCCCAAATATTTTTCTGAACCGCTGCTTGTGTGAACCAGAGCAAGAGTCAGGTCAAGTTAAAGGGTTAGAAAATCCCTCACTTACAGCTCCCTTGAGAGTTACCAAAACTACCAATATACATGTATGGATCCATAACCATGAAGTGCTCTTTGGTCAGAGAAAAGTCAGAACAGAGCTCTGCACGACTTTGTCTGTATAGCTGTGCAGATAGATACACATCTACATATATCACTGTTCTCTTTAGTCACTCTTCTGCTCTACTTAATATCACTGTGCAGCTGAAGGCAGCTGCGGTTTCTGTTTGCTGTTACAAAAACATTAATGGTCTGGTTGATTTTCCCCATCCCAGCTTGCCCATTCTATCTCTCTTTGTGTCCATGGCAGATGAAAATGACCCCTGGCTCGAAATGCTGACAGCACACTTGGATGCAAGTACAACCGTGAAAGTCAACGCCTGACCTGGGAGTCAGCAAATCAAGGGTAGTTGGTAGGAGTGGGAATAGACAGGGCTGTGCGCTCCACCAGCACCATCCTGGAAGCCCCAAGAGCTTTTGTGATCCCAGGGAGACCTGTGCTGCCACAAATGTCCCAGTTGTCCAGCCCTACCTGTGGATAGGTGAGAGAGTTCTCCAGGCAGTGCGGGTCGTCCCCTGTCCCCCCAGCCTCGCGTCCTGCCTCCAAAGGTATCCCATAACGGGTGCATTTCTCAAAGCAGACATAGTCGTATTGCGGTGTGCCCTCCCACAAAGCTGACTTTGATCTGGATTCCTGCGTCATGGTCTTTGAGGTCTCCATGCCTCTACTCTCCCTCACTCTCAGTTGTAACAGGGCTGCCGCTCTGGGCCTTACCTAGAACCACTGCATGTTCTAGCCAAGAGCATGGCCTCCACACTTTCCTCTGCTCCCTCTTTCCTTTCTTTCCACTCTGATTTGTCCTAGTCCTTCACTCACTTTTTCTCTGCCCCTCCTCCTCCTCCGCCTCCTTGTGCCCCTCTCTCCTCTTCCTGCAGGGTTTAACTATATTTATAGCAACCTTCCTCTGCCACATGATTCCCCAGTAGTGTGTCTGATCTCAGCAAAAGGCACTAACTCTGACGGGATTGAATATCAGGTGTGAGCAAGAGGGGAACTCCTGAAGGAGAGGGAAGGGAGAGGGGGGAGGAGGGAAGAAGTGTTAAGACAGACAGAGCTAGAAGCACAGAGATGGAAAGCAGACAGGGGGAAGCAGAAATGATTATTCAGAAGATTTCTTCTTTCACACCTCCCCATCCTGAGCAAGCCATATTTGCAGTGAGAACAAAATTCAGTGGGCTTCCTTGTTCTCTTCCCAGACACCAGATGTCCAAAAGTCTGAGTGACAGTCATAAAGATGACAGCGACTATGGTGAGACAGAACAAGATGGGTACACGCTCAGTGTCCTGCAACAATTTTTCAAAGTCCATGGTCTGCAAGAGAAGAAGCAAGCCCCAGTGGAGAAACCAGGCATCGCTGTAAACTGCTGAGCATTAAAATTTAATTGCAGCTTTCCCAGGCACCCTTACAGGGAACACTTTACACTTCTGAAGAAGGTCACCACACCTGCGGGCATTCAATTAGGGGTATATGCAGAAATTTATTCTTCTTGATGCTCATTTTTGCACAGTCTAGAGCACCCAACAGCTTCTCCTCTCTGCTCTGCCACTTGTTTCTCAGCCAGGCAAAAAAGCAATGAGCTCAGCCAACACCAACCAGTGACAGGAATGAGAAGCATGTTCCAGCAACGTGGGCTACAGACACCCCACAGCACTGTCAGTGCGCTGAATGTAACTATATGTCTTTGGACAGCTATTAATCAACGAAGAACAGCGAGTTCAAGATCCTAGAAATTGACCTGATGAGTCAAGCCATCTGTATTTGTGACTAGTGCAAGGTGGTTATTACATCTTCCTCTTTTTTTCACGTCTTCCTTCACTTCTGTGCTAGTCTTCTGAGACTTCTGGTAACTTCTCAAGCAACAGCACAACTACATTGCTGTGTCCTGGTAGAAGGGTAGAGCTGGGCCTTGGTAATAGATGAGTGACAAAGAAAATACATAAAGAAGAACTGCCGCAGGAAAATTCAGGAAAAGTGATAGGGGAGATATCACAGCAGATGTGGGGCAACAGCAGTGCAGAAAGGCAGATCTTTTTCAGGGTGTGCTCAGTATTCTTTACTTTTGGGACTCTGCTGATCTGAAAACACGGACAAGATAATGGGTAGAGCTGGAACGATACCTTTCATTAGGTCAGCTGTGGACAAACTTGAAGACAAAGCTCTTCAATTTCTTTTAGTCTGAAACAGAAGCAGCAGACTTCAAAGCAAATAGAAGTTGAGAGTAGCTTCTTTGAATTTAACTAGACTAGTGTCAGTGAGGCTATGACAAAAGTTTATTGGTACCTTGTGGAATAGCGAGGATGTTAATAGTGCCCAGAGAGCTGACAAAGTGCTTTCCTCCTAGGGGAAAGAGGGAGAGGGGTGATTTATAAGCTGTGGAGCATGATAAGATTAGTGTTCAGGACACAGGAAATAATGTAACATAAGTCCAGTATCTCTATAGATGACAAATATTTTGTCAGGCACTGAAATGATGAATTTAATTTCTCAGTCTTTTCCTTGATAGACAATATCTGGGTACAGACATCAGAAGTAGAGAGATTGTTTGACGAGAAGTGCTCTCCCACTGGGAGTTAGGTAAATGCTGGGTCCTTAGCTGCAGATGTCCTTAGAGTGTAAACACGTACCACTGTGTGCATCCTTCAGTTTCACCTATACAGTTATCGGTCTACTATTTGGTGCACTGGATGAGGTGTGTGGAAAGTATGAGTGATGGCGCAGGGTTATTGTGGGTTGTCTTCCTCATGAAAATAGTAAAGGTTTATTTTTCAAGAAGTACCTAGAGCCATTTGGTGAATGTTGGCCTTGGGGTCCTTCATGCTGTGACTGAGGCCACTCTGGAGGCTGACAGCAAAAGTCCTTGGAAAAATCCTTTCAGGTAGATTCATCTTATTTTAGGCTATAATTACATAATTATTTTCCATGGAAAATCCACAGCAGTGGATACAAGACAGAAAGTAGATTTTGACTAGCTGGCAGTAGGGAGTTCTTTTTTATACTGAAGAAATTTCTGATGTGGTATTCTTGTGCATCTTGAAAAACAAGAGCTAGAAGAGTGCACCTTTGGGTAAAGGTTCCCATTAGTTTTCTCCAGAGGCTGTGATGAGTGTTATCCTACAGTAAATGTAATAGTAACCGAAGATCTAGTGCTGTATGGCAGTTTCGATGTTTGCTGGGGCTTATTGTGGTTGGTCCACAGAAATAGGATGTACGCTATACATCACATATATGTATATATGATGTACATTTCTATATATGATGTACACTTATATTCTATACATTTTTTATTTTTTTATATACTATATAGTATATGCTATGCATCATTTTTAACCATAGTGACATTGGTTTTCCAAAAGCATCTCAGTAAGCTGGGAGTAGTTAATGCCTTTATGACGGAAAAATATTAGGGTATCCAAATGTTCTTTTTCAATCTTCTAGACACAGTCACTTGAAACTTTTCTCTAAGGTGGTTCGTTACAAGTTTTGTCCTACTGATAGCCCACAGTCTTCCTCAAGGGAACATTGCTTATTGATAGTAAAGTGGTTGCTAGTGAGAATGAAACAGATGATCCTATGTTTTTGTAAATATTTAGAGCTTGCCCAGCCTGCCACCAGGTGTGGCTTGTACAGGCTAATAATATCCATGCTGATATTATTGCTAATGCATATCCATATGCATATGGTTAGCAGAAACATTGGAGGAGGTAGGGAGTTTATGGAGAAAATCAGGTGTGGCTTGCTCTTAGAGAGTTTCTTCGTATCCCACTCTCGAGAACCGTTCAGACTGAGAAAAAACGAAATGAGCCTCCAGGAGAGATGTTTTACAGAGGTCTGCAAAATGAAATAATGAGACTACCATTCTGGAACCAAAAGAAGGGCATCTTTTTGCCTCTTTCTGTCCCCTATTCTGCCTGCAAATCTCTTATCCTGCAGCGTGAGAAACTTGGAAACCATTATTTTGGAGAGGTGATAGCATACAAGAGGAGGACAGAGTTAATAGCAGCTCTTTAGTGACTGTGTTTGAGGCACGTGGGGTCTTCTTTTCTTGTACATAATTTCATCAGGTCCACCTAAGCCTCTTGAAAGGACTAGCAGAAGTTTCTAGACTGCCCTACAGCACACAAGACGAAAGGTATAAAACCTGCTTATACACCAGTTTTCACTTTACATATTACAGGCCTTGGAGGGACTCCAAAGTGTGTTTCTGTGGTACTTCCTTCAAGCAAGACATCTTCATGACAGATGTATATACAGCTATAGCCCAAATTAGGGTCTTAGGTGAGGAAAAAGAAAGTAATAGAAGTTAAAAGAACTCTCACCCGAAGATAAGTCTCTTCTTCAGTCAGCCATCTATCTTTCTCTCTCCTCTCCACCGTATTCCCTCAGGTCTCCCTTTTATCTGCCTTAATTTTTTCTCCTGAATGCTTTTCAGGAGGCAGAAATAGAATTCCTATCCTTTCCATCCTACTGCCTTTATAGGGAAAGCACTGATAGCATGATGGGAGGGATGACTGAAGACTCGTGCTTCTCTCATGGTCCTATCCCAGGACACTTATCACCTGAAATCCCAGTACTGCTAATCAACAGTGATGCTAATGTTCCTTATGCCCTGCCCACACCATACTAACTCCTGAGCCTTCTGCCTATACTAGAGCATTTTTGGGATGTTTCTCTAGCAGATTAATCCCAAAAGACCTAGACCACTTCTTAACCTCACTGTGTACAAACCTCATGACCCACTGCCAGACTGCAGCCTCCTCTGAAATGGCACACAAAGTTTATTTTTCAGCTGCCACCCTTACTGCACACACAGACATTGTAGCAGATGGTGATGCAGAACCCTCTACCACCCTAGAGGGAAAGGAGTTGAATGTGTGGAGGTGGAGTTATTGTTACTCAGAGCCATGCATGCAAAACAGAAAAGCAGCCATTTAAGAATAAAGAAAAAATAATACTCTGTGCTTATGAGAACTCAGTCCAATAAGGCTGTGAAGGAGATAGTATAAAAGACAGGCTATGAGACAAAAGTAACTGCAAAGGTGAAAGGTAAAAATGGAGTTTTGAAGGAGGAAGAGGAGAAAGGTGACAAAAGGAGGACTACTTAACAGTAACAGAGGGTCTAAGAGATAAACACAAGCAATAAAAGACAAAGAAAGCACAGGAGACCTTAAGGAGATCAGATGCAGGACAGAAAGAAGTCACAGCAAGTGTACTTTGTCTCAAGCAATAGCTTCAGATGGAGCAAAAAAGAGTGACAAGGAAGGAAAAAGACTTCAGTAGACATAAGATAAGACACTGTCTTGTAGGTGAAAATAAGGTGTTTGAATAGGACATTTTATTAGACAAGATACCCATGGAGACTTCAAAGACAGACAGGAGGCAATTGGAGCTTTTGGAGAGAAAGAATGCTGTGAAAAGACAGCTTTTATAGCGAAAGAAAGAAATAGACTGTGGACTAAGGATTAAACAGTAGCAAAAGACAGAAATTTAAGCTGTACAGGAGCATATGGCAAGCAAGGCTGAATATGGAGAGACGATGACAGTGAACTCTCAGAGAACACTTGAAAGAAGGGTTGAGTTCAGAGTAAAAAGAAGAATGAAAAAGTCCAGAAAGTTTAAGGGCTTTCATTGTGGAGAAATAATGATAGAATATGATGATATGCAAAAGGCCATGGACTGACTAGTACTAGGCTGAATTGACTGAAACAGAGCAGATTTTGAGAATCATCAACTTTTGATAACTCAGGTAGGGAGACGATGATGCTACAAGAGCAAAGGCAAAGTGGGGAAAAAAATATAGATCTCACGACTGAAAGCAGATAAATACTTAGGAACACAGGGACATGAAGGAGCCATTGAAGTAGATGTTGGAATAGATGGACTTGGAAGCAAAGTTGAACAGATTATGACATGACATTATCATATGCCATGACTTGGTAAAACCCACATGAGCTTAAAAAGGGGAGAACCATATCCTAGCTCTGGAAACAACCCACCTGTCACAGTCTGCACAGAGCACTTTGTGAATTTACCCCAAACCCGAATGAAACAAAGCCATGTCTGTGTTGATGCTGCTACCTAAGGTAAATTACTTGCTAACTTGAGGTTGTCTTATCTTACATCACAGTGTGGTCACAGTTTGGAATTGAGAGCAAAAAGAATAAGCAGAGAAAACTTACAAACTCAACAGAAAGAGCAAGACAGAAAATCAGATGAAAGAGAACATAACAAAATAAAGTTTTATAAATGGATCCCAACTCATCCAGAATTTTAAGTTGGATCTGACTAAATGTCCTGGTGAGCTCCCAGGTCAAGAGCAGCAGGCTTCAAAATTCGAAGTAGACCTTTACTAGAATAAAAATATTATTTGACTTCTTTAAATAGAAAAAAACTTCAGGCGTGTAAGTCAGGATGCACAGAAATAAATATATAGTTTATACACAACTCTCTTCCACCCACTGTGGCCTTGGTTGCAATTAACTCAGTGACCTTCTGAGCTGCTAAAATTTTGTGCTTACACTCCATTGCCTAGGAGATTGTTTCTGTATCTCCACAGCTTGGACGGCTCCTCCCCTATAGCTGCCCCTCTTCTTAAATTGCAACCCTCAATTCCCTCAGTGACTCTATGTCATACAGCACTCTGTAAAAGTGTTAAATCACTTCTTCATTGCCTATGCTTGATGGCTTTGCAAAGGAAGATGTGTCTTCCTGGTGATGTAGAGATCTGGTTGTCTCATCTTAGAATAATCTGAGAACAAATCAAATAGACACTCCACGTACACAAGCACGAAAAAGTTCAAGAAAAAATAAAAGATAAAAAGTGAAATTAGACTGCAAAATATTTTTTATAACTGTTATGCATCCTAAAGCAGCTAAAGTCAATAAGAACTAGCAAACAGTCAATGAACTGTTTGAAGTGGTTAAGTGGTTTTCTTATTTTCTAGGAGAATAATGTTGCATTACAAGCATTCTCTGAAATAATCAGCTGGAAGACATTTTTAGCAGAGGAACATCTAGGAAATATGGGGTCATCCCTAGTGATCAAAACATATTAGGAATGCTTTTAAGCTTGCAAAGTCGTTATTCCAGGACAAAGAATCTACAGGTTCTCTGGGAAATTGCTCCTTACCTGTGTATCTAGATAATGAGCTCTGATTCCAATTGGTGAATTATTATTCCTAATAAACCACCTGCACCGTGACCTGTATGTTGTTGACCACTAAAACCATCCTTAAGATATTGTAGGCAGTTCATGGTAGGTAATTTCTTCCTCTTCTTTCTGTAGATTGCTTGTTGCACAGGTGAAATTAAGAACTGCACATTCAATCTGTAGATCATGCTATTACACAGTAGCATGACTGACATGATAGGAGTGGAAAGAAAACGCAGTGACAAGCTGTGTAGAACTGGGTTGGCACAGCCTGTGCTAGGGTTCCTGGTTTTGTATTATTGAATTCAGCTAATTTCAAGAGAAGAATGCTGCCTCTTCTGTAAGCCATGGCTGACTAAGAAAAGAGATGATCATAGCTGAAAAGTTTTCGAAGAGGACTGATTTATGAAGCAACATTATTTGGACTGAGATGAAAAAGGAAAGTGTCAAGGACACATTAGAAGTGTGCTTGAGCTGGGATTGGGCAAGAAGGGACCTTGAGGATGGACAGATATCTCCAGGAGGCCATGGCTAGGATTAGAGGTATGCCAGGAAGAAATTATTTATTTCATTTTCCTGATACGTGTTCAACTTTCTTGAAAAGTAATTTCTTTGAGGCCTTAGAATCTCTTGATCTCTCTGAAAAATTGATAACACTTCTGGTTTAGGGTTAGGGGACTTAAGGAGCAGATTGATTGAAAGTTGTTAGATACTGGAACTTGTGATCAAGAAGCTTGATGCAATAAAAAAATTGTTTTTCAGCTCTCCATTCCAGCTGGTACATGGCCACATTAATGTTAGAAAAGAAGGGGTCAGGAACATACCTAGAAAGCAGGAAAGGGACTGCCTGTTCTGATTGCACCAGAGACACAAGCAACCATAAACCTTTCCACAGTAACACTTCCATCTTGCTTACATTTCAAACTTTCACCATTATTAGCGCAAAAGCTCTAATAATGAACTTCATGGTAGTGGCTGCTGACTGTACTAGTGTGTCCTGTCCCCTCTCAGCTAACTGAGGTAAATGACGTCAATACAAAAGTTGTAGCACAGACCTGTTAAAGTTTTTTAAATACCTCAGCTACTATCAAAACTATACTAGTAAAGCTTTTACAGTTTTGAACTAAGCTTCTTCTTTTCCTTCTCCTCCCCCCATCCAAACGCAGACACCCATCCGAAAACACCTTCCTGCACAGCAGGAGTCTTGCCAGTTTCCCATAAAACAATCACTGCTAGCAGTATGTGATAAAGATGAAGGTAATAAGACAGAAGTTCACTTGGCAGCCAGAATAATAAATCCATCACAAACGAGGGCAAAGCAATTCCCCTGTGGCAATAACCTTTCCTGTTATCACTGGCTGATGATACAGGGATGATAATGAGAGTCAGTATGACTGGATTCCAGTTCACTGGAATCCCTCCTTCTTTTATCAGCACCCTTGCCTTGACTTGTAGTGAAGTGTTTGGGGAAGGGAATAACTACACAGAGGAAGCGCATCCAGGCTAAAGTACTGGGTCACACTTTGGCATGAAGGCTACAGAAAGTCTTTTCTCTGTCTAACTCCTTAAACTAAAGCTGCTGTATACTTACCAGTAAGAGTAAATTTTGACTGTCACAAGGGGAAAACGGTGCAAAAAGTACCCCAGGGCCATAAGGGAACAGCAATCTCCAGATCTGAGAGAGACAGGTAGACTGGTATTTCAAGCCCAGGACAAGACAAATCAGCAGAAGAAAGTGCAGAAAGTGACCCAAAAATGGCATTGTATCCCAGGGTAGACATTTAATGTCCATGCCATCTAAAAATATTAAAACTGGGACAGGAATCCAGGGAGGGCCTGTAGATTGACATTAGAAGCTATTGACCAAGGTCAGGAGTGGTGGAGGGATATTGGGCCAATGAATAATAAGGTGTATCCCAAGTTTCATTGAACTTGAGAACTGAAATTAGTTCTAGAAGCTGCTAACTCAGATTGCTTATGAGAAATTACTGACTTTTGGATGCCATGTTTGTATGTTTAAAAACATTACTCACAGTCTTGATTATGTGCACCATTTGATGTTCAGTGTCAGCAAAAATCACTGAGAGTATTTGTGGTATCTCATTCAGACATTGCCCTTCACCTGGAAGTAACTCAATTTTTGCCTATCTGTATCAGAGTCATATTCTATTCCACAAGTAGTATTATGTCCACAGCATATTTTGTTAGGGATCAGTCAGAAAACAACCAAAAAAGCAGAGATGGTCCTAGTTAAATTTTTCAAATCCTTCTCCCTCTGCTGCTTTTCCTTGTGTCTGGGCGAGGGCTGTTGCTTTCTGCCAGGTGCACTAGCTGGGATGGGCTGGGGATGGGCTGGGGACCTTTACTGAAGACATTTTCAAGCTTTTGGGCACTACAAGGACTGTAAACTCACACAAGTCTGCAGGCTCCTCAGAACCATCATGCTGAGGGACAAGTTGTGCCATCTGCTGAAGACTCGTTGCTCTGGGAAGAAGATGCAGCTGACCCTTGCCATGGCAGATTACAGCCTCATCTTCAACAGTAAGGGCCCTGTTCAAGGAGGAAAGTTGACCCAGAGGGCAGAGTGCATCCCTGTACTATGGGAACCACAGCTCTGGCTACAGAACTTGCTGGTGTACAGCACTGCTGGTACCACTGGCACCACCACGGCTGGCCAAAAGGGTTCCTCACATGCCTTCTCTCTCTCTTGAAGTGAAACAGCTCAAAATTCCACCATGAAACCCCATCAGATGGAAGGAAGCTCTCTGTAGGGGCAAAGAACTCTCCTTGCTTTGGGTGGGAGGGTTCTCCATTGTGTTCCTACAGGAGACCTTCACCTCGGCTATCTAACTGTACTTTGTGGCAAGATCACTTGGACAGACATGTCTGTCTGTACAGTCTCATGCTGAGTTTTGCCACACTGATCATTACAACCCTGTCCTCCCTTGACCTATAGTCTTAAATGCTGGGGAGCATGATCATTGCACTAAATCAGCTTCTGCACATTCAGATATGCTTAGAAACGCAAAAATGTGTTGAATATCTGTGTTCTGATACCAGGTCTGCAATGTCATTTTTATCAGGATGCTTTCCTCAGCAGTATCAGTCCACAGGAGTGTCTGGCCCTGCCTGTTAATTTTCCTTCTGCCCTGATCACACTAAGTAAGAGGGAGATATCATTGGGAAGGCAGGAGGTCAGCACTCCTTAAAGGATACCTGGTTCCACCTCCAACCAGATAATAGTACTTTTTTTCACCTACATCCAAGTGGAAGAGATAAGGCTGAGCCACTCCTGATTAGTCAGAATCTGCATCTTGCACTGGAACATCTCACAGACAACCTCTGACACTGGGCTGTTGTCCTTTCCAGACAACCAGGTACTCTCTGCAAGGGGTGCTGTCACCTCTTTCTGGCCTACTGGTTGTGTCAACATGGGCATTGTTGGACCTGTGGAAAAACAGGGTCAAAGGCTTTGGGAAATGGTGTGTACCTGGCTATCTTCACACAGCTGCATATAGAGACAGATACCAGCAGAAGGATGTGGCAACAGGGTAGCTCTAACAGGAGGTTTTGGAACTGGACAGATGTTTGCCTGTCTTGTGATCCATCTTTCTACACTGAATGTTGGGAGAAGTGGGATAAGCTGTAGGATTTCAAATTTTGCTTGTCCTGGTGGTTTATTTATTGGCCATTCATGCAGCTCCTTTGGGAGACACATCATGCCATACATTTTCTCTACCCCTTGGAGAAAAGACGTTCTATCGTTCTATGATACATATCATAGTTCCTGGCAGAGCACAGCACTCTTTTTAAGGATCTGAAGCAGATGAATGAAAGACTGGGGGCTTTCTTTGTGGACCTGTTCTCTTTAGATACCAATAAATTGTCCTTCAGTAACCCCCATGTCTTCTGGAAATGTTTCATCATTATTTTTTTTTTTGTCACTTTTATTAATTGATTAAAATGCTTCTTCATTTTTATGTGGTTTTCTCTTTGATCTGTTCTAGTGGATTTATTGACCTTCGTTGCTTCCATAGGGGTATTGACTCTAAGCACCTTGTGGTCACACTTGTAGTGGAAACCACTACAAGAAGTAGTGGTTTCTACTAAGAAGTTGAATTGTTTAGTGCAGTACCTAGTCATAACCTTTTGTGGACTTCCTAGCTGCTTATTCCACAGTCACTGCTTGCATCTACTTCAGATTCCAATGTGACATTCGCCCAGCCTATATAGGGGTCATTGCAGTTTTTTATTACTACTATAGTTTCTCTCCTTGGTGTCTCTCTGGTCTCAACTAACATATCATGGAGTTTCAGTCGAGGTTCAGAAGTTGGTGATGCAGATCCAACACCATACACTTTCTATTTATGTCTGAAATTTCAACCTATTCTGATGCTAAGTTCATGAATTTGATTCAGGCTCGCATCAGCGTACAGTACTACTCTACCATCTTATGGTATGGTTTACCTTATCTTTCTGAATGCTTTGTGTTCTAGTATTACAATTTTCCACTGATTTTCTGCCTGGTGTATCTCCTGTTAGGACAAGAGGCTGGTCCTACAGGTTATTTTTCATAATTCTAGCATTTGCATAGAAGTAGGTATTCTACTACTTTGGTTCTTGTTTTGGTACTCTATTTAAATTGGACCATAATTTCTCTCTATGTCTAATTTGATTGTTCATAGACTCTGATCTGCCCTGCACTTGAGGATACAGAATTTTTCTAACTTTACTACCCTTCATAAAAATGACCTGAAGAAAATATGCATTTGCACCTGTTGTCTTCTCCCGAATCTTCAGTCAGAAGGTGTGCTGATAAGCCTCCTGATGTTCAGCATCACAAGCCTGATTCCTGCAGCTTGACTGTCCCTTCTGTACAAGGTCACTCTTTACAAGAGTCCATAGCAAGAAACTGTATTACCAAACAGTTTTCTCTTCCTTCATGGGGTTTGAGCAATCATGTGACTGAGAGGTGACCAAGCTGGGTTGGTGGAAAAATAATTGCTTTGATGGGTTAGATTTGTGTTCAATCAATGGCCTGAGCTAATTTAACATTGCAGTCACAAGCATTAGATACTTCGTGACAGGGGCAGTAGGAAAGCATGCCCAAGAACAGTGAGAAGAAAATAAAGCTGTCCCTTTTCACAACTACCTGTCATTAGACCATATTATATTACATTGTAAAACTTCACCCTTAAAAGGATAAACAGTCAGGTGATATACTGTTATGGAATCAGTTGTGTCAGTCTCACAGTCCTCCACAATTCAGTAGCAAAATGTCATCAGCTGATGATTGCTCATTCTCTTTAGACAAGATTCCAAACACACTGGTCTGGCAAGGTGGAGAGCAGGAGAGAGAAGCCTACACTTGCAAACAGCAGTTGTGTTGGAAGTGGAAAAAAATGGAAGTTCTGAAAGAATTAAAAATCCTTGTGGAAGGACTTGTAAAGGGCATGCCAGAGTATCTTAGGGTCTTTTGTCAATACATTATACTAATATTATACTATGCATTTGCTATAAGGATATCAGGTTCTATAAGGTATCTGGAGTTAGGTAGCCAGGTAGAATATAAAGCAAACAAGGCTGGAAAAAACAGCACATCAAGAAATAATTAGCAAGCTATACTCACTGAATCTCTTGTTACCAGCTGAGGATATATGAATTCCTTCCCTTTCTTTCCCCTGATTGGCACTTTTGAAGAAAAAGGTCAATTCACTACTTGTCCAGCCCCGGGGATTCTGTTCCCTAAGACGCTGTTGAGATGAAGGAGTAAGGCAGAGCTCAGGAGGGGTTACCCAGTAGGGCACTTTGGACAGTTGTTGATACTGCCTCACAAGTTTAAACTGTTGTGATTTGTGCTTCAAGGGTGGTGGTTTTTTAATACAGTTATGACTTTGGGTAGCCTATGTAGCATTTGAGCAGTTTTCCACAGTGACAGAACATAAAACATAACGAATAAGAGTGACATGAGCTAGAACTGAATGGAAAGTGAAAAGTAGTATGGGGAAGGACTACTTCTTGCAGATATTCTGTCTTTCTGTGGGCTTGTGGTGAAGGGCTACTAGTCAGGATGGAATAGCCAACGCTACCTAAGCCCTAAACAGACCAGGATGCCTGTCACACTGTGCAGCTGCCTAATCAAAAGCCAGTAATGTATCAGACCTTGAACTTCTTACTTTCTTTTATTCCACATTTCCAAAGTCTCAAGTCTGGTCTTTTGTCTTTGGGTATCAGGGCAGTTACTAAAAACAAAAAAAAGAAAATGAAAATGAAAAAGAAAAAGAAAAGGAACTCTTCAAGAATCATGGAGTAAGAATAGTTCAGACTGCTTTAAAAGGTAAAGAAGAGGCTGGGTTAAAGAGAGAGCACATTGTAACACAAGATTTTTCATTTTTGGCCCAAAGCTTCACAGCTGCCTTAAAATTGTACACTGCATAAAGAAAAGACAGTCACATTCCTTTCCTCGCACCAGCTCTGATATGTCTGCCCTTAGCATTGTGAAAGGTAAACTGATGGAAAAACGTTAATCTCTTATGTGGTTCACCTCTCAGTGTCGTGCTCCAAATGAGTTCACCGTAGGTCAGGGAAGCACCATTTCAGTAAGAAGCTGTTACATGTGGTGGTCAATAGATCATGTCAGCTACAATGTGCACCCTTACATGAAGCATTAAAACACGTTTAGTCAGCAGAACTTTAATTAGCCCTTGCTTAATCTTCCCAACAGAAAAATTTTCATATACCTCTGGAATACAGTTCCTACACCACACTGGCTATTTCTTCTGTCACTACTGTGTTGCACAGCTGCAGTGTGTTCAATCTTGCATTTTCCTTTACCATACCTGGAAAGCTTAAGCAAACCTGCAGTTCTTTTACCGTACAGGCCTGGAGCATTATGGACTTCCAGTCAATGGAAATGAGATTTCCAACATGCTCTGTTTCTGTGTGGAATTGGAAACAAAAGCAACATACTCATACACATGGTGCCTTGTGTATCTATCTCTAATAATAAGCTTGTTGCCACGCAGTGTAATATCAAATACCTCTCTGGTCTTGAAAAGGGCTCACAGTTTGCTGGTAAGTTATTCAGAGGAGTTGCAGAATTGTGTAAGGACCTTAACAGGACGACTGAGCAATAAAATGACAAGTGAAACAGTCACAATATATGATGACTGGGAGAAGGAGCAGATGTTCCACATAACACAAGAATCATCCAACTGTTACTATTTAAGCTGGCCTTTACTATTTAAGAATAAGGTCTTGAGATAAACATAATGATCATGATAATGACTCCCTCAATATTTTTTTAGAAACATGGTTTAAGAAGTAGGAAAATAAAACTAGATCAAATGAATGTGCAACTACATCTTGAGTAATATTTACATTTCTGTTTCCCTCAGTCTCAAAAAGAATAGAGTAGAACTGGGAGAGTTTCAGGGAATAGTCAAAATTATGGAACAGCTTCTGGATGAGGAACAGCTAAGCAGGCTTGAACCTCCCAGGCTGGAAAGGTCAACAAGTGTTGGATAGGAATAAAATCATGAGTGATATGGAGAAAGTGAAGTGAAAAGGTTTGTTTTGCTATAACTTGGGAGCTAGGCAGTGGGTTCAGATCTTTTTAACAGTGAAAAGTTTTGTCAGCTTCTGCGAGTGATCTTCAGACAAATTCTGTTCTCTTCTGTGTCCCAGTAGAGCTTTGGGTAGCTCCAACTCTCAGGATATGCACATCCATAGTCACTATAGTAGTCCACACAGGAGCAGTGAATGCTAGACTATGCACAGTCAAAACTAGTTGGTTTAACTTCAATCTGAAACAAAGTTGAGTGTCCAGAAAGGATTGAACTTAAACTCTGTTATCCCACATCAAATCAGAAAAGAGCATATTGCATGTAATTTGTCAGAGTTTTTTAGAGCTGCAGGTAATGGCTTTCTTCGAAAAGGGGCCACTCAGATTTGCATTAGCTCTGTGCAACAAGTACGGTGAAGTCGCTTTGTATTCTCACGTGTTCGTAGAATCTACTCTCAATACCGATAGCTAATAAACAAACATTTCTGATCCATGAACTGTTATAACTATTTTGTGGAAATAGGTGACCGTCAATCCCAACAGTGACTTGCTTCCTTTAAGTCCACATAAGAATCCATATTTCACCAGGAGGTGGGAATTTGTTGGAGAGATGTATAGCTCGGTTTTAACAATGTGAGCAAACCCTTTCACCCTGCCCATGTCTCTAGCAATGTCCAGAGACTGAAGTGTCTGTTGCAGCAACAACATGTAGAGAATCTCTTTGCTAGTCCTACGGTCAGTGCGGAGATTTGGACCATTATCAAATACAAAAGCTTAGTATGCCCTTTACATGCAGATAACCAGCAACGAATTCTGGTTCCCCAAGCAGTTTTAAGTCACTTGATAGTAAACACTTCAAATAAGCAGGTTCAGATAAGGTAGTTTCCAACATTAACAGCCTATGTCTGTCCTCCTCCTGTGTCAACAAGATGAGTTAACGGGGTTACCATTGTGTCATGCAGGTATGTGGAAGCTGTGCCATCAGTACTAACAGCAGCAACTTCCTGCTCCTTCACTAGAGCAAGCACTGACAAAGCAACTAACTTTTATGCAGTGGATATTGCCATCTTCTCTCCAGCATGTCCAGGTTCTTCGTTGTGATTTTGTGGAGATTCGCATCAGCAGCTGCCAAGTTTACCTTGAGGATTTGTATGTGCTGCGCATTTCTGTACCGATGCATTCTTTCTCATGCACCGTACTTTGTGTGCCACCTGCTGTACAGCTTGGGCAGTAGCTCCTGCATTCCAGTTGCTCCTCTACTACTGTTAGAGACAATTTTACTAGCAACAGGTCTAAATTTTTGAAATATCAGGAATGCCAGTAAATGTTTCTTCCACCCACCCCCTTCCTGCCCTCCCTCCCCCCGCCCCTGCAACTTGTCTAAAATAATGTGCTATACCGCCAAATTAGCATGCAAGCATCAGCTGTCAAAACAATGATGTACTTTCTTTGTCCACGTGAAAAAGCTTATAGCATGCCGCCTGCCTGATTAGGTTTTGAACAAACATGAGATGCAACCTTATGCCATTTATCTTTTACAGCACAAGATCAATGACAGGAGTTAAATTGATCAGCATACTGCCAGCCCTTGGCACTCATTTGTTTGGACAGGAGGTCTATCAATTCATGGAAAAGTATACATTTTACAGCATTATAAGTAAGGGACACGTAGCTGGACCAACTCACTGAAGCATAAAGATATTCTTAGTGCTACCGTGTTATAGCTGCGACAGCTTTCTCAGGAACAGGCAACTGTAGTGCTAAGAGACAACATCACTGCTATGCAGCTAGCTTGGGGTATGCAAGATCTCCACTTTGTAGCTGGACATCTTGGATTGTTTGCAAATAAAATACTAAAACATATAACTCTGGACACCAGAATCCAGTATCCAAATGTTGCTGGAAATGGGTGAAAAAATTATGGTTTTCTGCAAGCAGCAAAAAAGGCCCCTTGCAGCAGCCTGCCAGGACATGGAAGGTTCCATCTAAACATGGGGAGGAATTTCTTTACCGTGAGGGTGGCAGAGCACTGGAACAGGCTGCCCAGAGAGGTGGTAGAGGCTCCATCTACCGGAGACATTCAAAACCCATCTGGACAAGTTCCTGTGCAACCTGCTCTAGGAGGACCTGCTTTGGCAGGGGGTTTGGACTAGATGATCTCCAGAGGTCCCTTCCAATCCCACATCATTATCATTCTGTGATTCTATGAATGGACATCTGTGAGGCTGCAGCTGCTCCCAGACAGGCAAGGTAGCACCAAGTGGGAACCAAAGTCTTTGGTGCCATTTCTGCTGCACATGTTACTTTTAAATCAAATTTTCTCCACATGACAAGCATTTAGATCAGTAACGAACAGTACTGTTATGCAGCTGTGGGCATCACCTCAGGAAGCCTTGCCTGGGTCGTTGAATGGAGAGGCTGAAGGAAGTGGGTTTATTTACCCCAGAAGAAGAAGGGAGATCTATTTACTGGCTGCCACTACCTAGAGAGGGGTACAGACAAGAAGGAACTAGGCTTTTCTCAGAGGGGCACAGGCAAAGTACAAGAAGCCACAGCCACAACTTGCAACAAGGGAAATTCATGACTGAGCAGTGGGTTGGACTGGATACTGCCAGAGGTCCCTTCCCATCTAAATGTTTCTGGGACTCTCTCTCTCTCTCTTTTTTTTTTTTTTTTTTTAATTACAATAGAGACAAAACCAAAAAACTGGCAGACAAACTAAGATTATGAGTAGAACTATGAAGACCAGGTCTGCTAGCACTACAAACTGGAAATGAGATGATTTCTTCAAGAAGTTCAATAGTTCTCACAGTGGAGTTTACGCCCACAGCAAAATATATGAAAATTTCCTATCCCCATGTTTTAAATAGGTAGGGCAGCTGTGAACATCTCTCCATGCAGTGATGGACAGAGCACCACTGTATCATTTGGGGAAGACGTTCTTACATACGTTATTTGCAAACAGGGTGCATAGGAGAGCTATGAATTCATGGTTTGACTCTAGGGTCTGGCACTCTGGAGAGGTAAATCTATATTCAAACCACCCTTTCAGCTGCTCCCAATTCATAATCAATGAATGCCATGTGTATTCCACCTTACTAAATTCATGAAAATAAAATTCATGTAACTTTAGAAAAAAGCTAGTTTTTAGTAGGCCTGTTCTTGTTTCTCTTTTCCTCAGCCTTCCTCCTGACATGCTGGGTGGCACTGGAAACATGCTGTTACTCACTGAGATTATGAAACTGACCCATCTCTCAGCTAGGAAAGGTCCACGCAAAGTCTCACAGCAAAAAAGCAGGGCGCCTGTTTGACCAGTGACTGACTGACAGTTACAGAAGAGGAGCACTACTATATGTATATTGCAGGGGAATGTCTTTCAGCTCCCCAGGCATTTGTACCACACAGCCAGGACAAAACCCTATCACCAATTTCTGCAGCCAACTTCTGACAAGGCATTAGTTCCGTGACCTCACTAATGGGAAGAGGGGAGATAAATGCATGCAGATCTTCAAATATGCCTACAGAGCTGAGTCAGTAGATGCCAAAGAAAGGGGAAGTAGACAGCAAGGTAGATTAGGTGGATAAGGGAATAGGAAGCCTTTAACTTCAGTAGATACTAAATTACAGTCTGATTTATGAGAAGATGGGCAATGGACCTCTTCTTTTTGCCTCAGTTAGTTTCAGTAGGGGCCAGCCTGTGAGCCAACAAATACTGTCAGTGTAAGAGAGGTGACTCCCTCCCTGCAGAGGCTGAATATTAGAAGCTAAAATTGTTCTGTGCTAGCAGTAGGTGATCCTTCTAAATGTCTGCACTTTTAATCAGACAGCAAGAAACTGAAGAATTCCCTTTTTTCTTTTCTGTTGCCATTGTCAGCAGCCTCCATCTTGCCCTGTAGAGCTTGACCCTGTATTAATCAGCACCTCTTGTCCTCTCCAGCTTTGGAATTAGCAATAGAAATCTCCACAAGTGATCTTTCTCATGACCTCAGTTCTTCAGGTCTCTTCTGCCTTCTAACATTACTTCCCATATGATTGACATCATCTTCAAAAAGAGGAGAGGGGGGCTGTGAAGAATCTCCCCACTGCCTTGGGACAGCACAGGGAAAGGGTCACATGGGATATTTTTAGAACAGAATCCAATGGCACTGATGTGAGGAAGGCGTACAGAAAAACACAGCTGTGAAACCTAACACTTGGCCTCATATACACTGAGAGCAGGAACAGCAAAGAAACAAACTGAGGAGACACAGCAGATGGCAAGAGGGAGAAAAAGGTACATGAGGATAGCAAGAGAACATTAAAAGAATAAGTGACAAAGAGGTAATGAACATCTGTGAAAGAAATGGCTAAAAGAGAGTATGGGACAGAAACAGCACAAGAGTGAGCCAGGAGGACAAAATTTTAATGAAGTGGCCATGTTATATAAATAAGCAGAGATGCTTTAATCACAGAAGGGATCGAAGGACAAGAAATGGCCAGCTGACTCATCAGCACTCTTATGTACATGATTCGTGACCTTGAAGGGTGACCAGCAACTACCCAGGCTACCATTTCCCCTCATCCCAAGGCATAAGGGCTTCATAAGTGACTCAGGTTTTGGACTGATACTGCCATTGATTTTCTAAATCAGAGGAAAATTGCAGGCATTCCTACAGTCTTTGAAGCAAGATGATGAACTACCATCTCTCTTTTACTATAGACCAGCATGCCCAGAGAGCAGTAACTGCTTTATACATGAAAACTAACATGTGTAGCATGAGTTTGTAAGCCCTCTTTGCTACTGTTCACTCACTAAACAAGAAAGATCTAACATGACTGAGTACCTGGAGTGTATGGTGGTAATGATGATACTTGATAGGAGTATGCTTACAAAGATAGCATTTTAAGGTGTAACCAGCTGAGACACTAAAGTCCCAAGAGTGTCCGTGATCCACTTGAGACACCTACATCCAAAATTACGGTCCCTTGTTCACTTGCTACGTAATCCTTGTTCTACATTTTTCATGCTTTGAGAAATAATTCATCCTTCATCAAGGTTAGTGATTCAGGGTGTACTTAGCACTGATGCCTGGATTAGATCCAGCAACTAGCTGATCTCAGTAACTAGCTGTTACTCTGCCTGTGATCCCTAAGGACTCACGTACACGGTCATTCTCCAAGAATTCCTCAATTTACAGCTACCTTTTGAATGAAATAATTGGAAGCACAGTTGCCCCTTTATCATAAAGCTTATGTGGGATGTGGGTGACTTGAATTCAGTTGAAGAACTAAGCATTCTGGTTTTCTCCATGCAGACACTTGAGGGATGTACGCAGCTACCATTTATTACACAATCCTGTTCTGTTCGGAAGCCAAAAATGCTCTCAGTGGCAAATCTTTGGGATAAGTTTATGAATAAATGAAGATCATACAGCACACTGTCTTCCTTTCTCTCCTGAATAGCTACTTAGTAAAGTACAAATGTTTTGTCAAAGATTTGTCTTAGCTCAAGGCATTAAGCTCTTCAAACTCAAGAAATCTAATACCAGTTTTGTCTTCCCACAAGTGTTCAAGAAAACTCTCACTAGTCTAAATACTCTGACTTGTCTAATTCTAACCTAAAGAACCTAAACCTGAAAATTCTAGAGATTCAAGAGTTTGTTACAGTTACAGAAGAAGTATAGCCATTTTCCCCAAGTAGCATACTTGCTATTTCTGCATATTTTGCTCTGTCTTGCTCTCTTCTTTACCACTGTTTTGGTTGACTTTTGTAGTATTTCCTTACAGTTCAGTATATCATGGAATTTGATCAACTCAGAAACCAGAAACATTTGAATTTCTGAAACTCAGAAACGTTTGAATTTTTGGTCTTGGAACCCAACTCTTGTTCTCCCTTCACAAACCTTACAAGTTTGTATACTACGCAAACAGGCCCGTTATGCCATATATTAGGCCCAGTCTCAATGCTCTAATCTTGTTTCTACTCGGCCCTGACACTGAGGATGCTACAGAAAGCCAGGCCAACAGACACAAAATATTTCATAATTCAGCCTTTTCACTGTAAAGATTGGCTCCTTCAGCAATGTTAATACTTGACAAGTGATAAATGGCATTCTCAGTAGAACACTGTGGAGCTGAGGTCCTGTGCTTGTGATGTGCCTATGCAGAGTACTAAGAAATTTACGTCCATTACATAAATCTGGATTTGAAATCAAGCTTTCAGTCATATGGGGCTATATAGTCACACTAAAGATGGGATACAGAAGAGCAGGGCTTAGCAGCAGAAAATGTTGGACTGAAAGTTGCTCTCCTGGTCTTCACTTCAGCTTTCTGTTCCCAAAGACAACCCAAAGACAACAATTCCACTTGTTAAACTAGGTTTTCTAGCTTCTGTGAAGAGTCCCTCAATCTTTCTTTGCAGTAGCTCAAAGAAGATGAGATTTCATATTTTCCTCAGCCCCAACAGTGTTATTTTTCTCCAAACACTGCTACCAAAACTTTCCATGCTCAGGTACAAACAGGACACCATTCATTTTTAGAGTCTGTGATTCCATTCATGCTGTTCCTTAGGCAATCTGGAGTGTATGATACCAATTCTCACTTCAATTATCAAAGGAAGTAGCTTTTTACAGTACAAACTGCTACCTCAGCTTGTCCAGAGAAGTGTGAGGACTCATGTGGTGCAACAAATCTTAGTTCTCCTAGCCGGCAATAATCTGTTAAAGTACTTAAACCAGAAAGTGGGGCAACAGCCTGCATCCAAACACCTATAAAGCAAAGCAGTGTAAGGCTCTAGTGGGATGCGCCCAAAAGATGCCATAGATCAACATGCTCTGTGCTCTCATGGCACCCATTAACACCCAGCATGGCAGAATCCCAATCACATCTTCTGGGAGCTATAGCAAAGCGTAGGGAAAGGTTTCAGTGCCCTATCCGGGGTTGCCTGGAAAAAGGAAACTCATTCACAACCCGCAGTTAATTTCTATACAGCTCTGTAGACTTGATGTCCCAACCGACTCAGCCCTGAGTGTCTCCAGCACTTTTTTACCTTGTCTGGTGAATTCAGTGATGTAAATTTTTCACCCATAGGTATTAGGAACCATTTTCATATTGAGAAAAAGAGAATATGGCCTCATTCTCTCTTGCAGGAGGACACTACTGAGGCATGTGCTCAGGCCAAACTCTCACAGATTCTTCCTAATAGAAACAGGGAAGGTTATTTGTAGGCAAAGAAAGTATTCAGCCCCTTAAACAGAGAGGGGAACAGCTATTATGTAGGAAACATTCTGTTCTCCTGTAGGTATTGTACTCACCAGAGTTTGCTGGTATCGGAGCGCTTTTGTTGGAGAGGCATCCCCAGTCATATCCCCAGAGACAACGTCCTGTGGCGTAAGGGTTATTCAGGGTAACGTCGTCCTCCTCTGCTCTCCACAGCAAAATCATGGAGCAAAACAGACGCAAGGCTTCAGCTAAAATCCCACAGAGCACCCTGAGAGAAGTTACTGGTGAGGGAAAGACAGAGAGGGAGAGTGTAACCAGAGACTCCCTGCCCCCTCCTGTTCAGTCTGTGCTTGGACTCAGCAGCCGCTTCCCTGCTTTAATATCTCTCTGCTGCCCTGGCACCAGGACAGCTCAGTAAATTAACAGGAGGTAAAGTTTCCCCTCTCCTCTCTCAGGCAGTATCCTTCTGCACTGTATTTGGAAGGGGTCAGCCGTGGGACCATAGGAAGAATGGGGGTTGATGACAGAAAGAGACTAGGGAAGAAGAGGATGGAAATAAAAAATTACCAAAATTAGAGACAAGAGAACCATCCCACAACTTGAGCAGGATTATTCCTACAACCTGTTTCAGGGAAAACTTTGTGAAGTGTCAGCATTTGAGAGGGCAAGTTCTCCTAGCAGGCCTTGAAAGACTATTCCTTATATAAATTAGATGGCATCCTCACTTAACATAGTTTATCTCAAAGCATATTCATCATTGCTGATTCCCTGGGCACAATACCTCACCACACATAAACAGGTTTTCTGCCATCATGAACCTTCATCCACCACATAACTACCACTATCTTTTCCATACAGAATCACAGAATGATTGAGGCTAGAGGTCACCTGGTCCAACTCCTCTGCTCACATAGAGCCACACAGAACAGGTTGCCCAAGGCCACGCGCAGATGGCTTTTGAGTATCTCCAAGAATGGAGACTATGCGGCCTCTCTAGACAACCTGCTCCAGTGCTCAGCCACCCTTACAGTACAACTGCTTCCTGATGTTCAGAGGGAGCCTCCTGTGCTTCTGTTGTGCCCATTACCTCTTGTCCTGTCACTGGGCACCACCAAAAAAAGCCTGGCTCCATCCTCTCTGCACCCTCCCTTCGGGTGTTCATGTAAAATGAGAAAGATCCACCTCAGCCTGTTCTTCTCCGGGCTGAACAATTCCAGCTGTCTCAGCCTCTTCTCCTACAAGAGATCCTCTAGTCCCCTCATCATCTTTGTTGCTCATTGTTGGAACTCTCTCCAGAACGTCCACGTTTCTCATGTACGGAGGAGCTTAGAACTGGACACAGGATTCCAGATGCAGCTTTGCCAGAGGTGAACAGAGGGGAAGGATTTACCTTGACCTGTTGGCAACAATCCTCCTCATGTAGCCCAGGATACCATTAGCCTTTTTTTGCTACAAAGGCACATCACTGGCTTATGTTCAACTTGGTGTCCACCAGAATATCCATCCTTTTCTGCCAAGCTGCTTCCCAGCTGGGTGGCCCCCAGCACATACTGGTGCTGCTTCTCCCCAGGTGCAGGACTCAGCAGTTCTTGTTGAACTTAATGAGGTTGACTCTACTCAGCATTTGTCAGGCCACACCTGGAATACTGTGTTCAGTTTTGGTCTCCTCACTATATAGGCTGGAGAAGGTCCAGAGAAGGGCCACAGATACGATCCAAAGACTGGGAAGCCTGTGATATGAGAAAAGGCTGAGAGAACTGGGTTTGTTCAGTCTTGAGAGAAGACGACTAACAGGAGACCTTATCACCACATTCTAGTATTTAAAGGGTGGCTACAAAGACGATGGAGACTCACTTTCTACAAGGTGTCACATGGAAAAGAGAAGTAATGGACACAAGTTACTCCTGGTGAGATTCCAATTGGATACAAGAGTAAAATATTTTACAGTGCTTAGCCCTTAGTGCTTTGTTATATCTAAACCCAGTCAAAGCTGCTCAACAGCACAGCCCGGAAGGGTTTGTGGGACTTTGAGGATCCCGGACCATTAGAAGTGTGTGGTATTATGCAAAACTTGAGGAAAGGAGTTGGGGAGGAACAAAGTGGGAAATAGGTGTAAAAGGGGCTGGTTTTGTGGAAACTGGCTAGTGTGCTTGTCTGATTGACCACCGTTTCTGATCTCCAGAGTCTGCCCTATCTTGTCATTAAATCCTTTCTTAACTATCTTGCCATGAAATGTCACAGTCCTGTGTACCAGGCTCCTGTAAGGATGAGGTTCCAGGAACTGGTGAGACTGGAAGGTGAGGTGGCTGTTTGTAACTCCGGGTATTAACTTTAGATTAGTGCAGGTGTTATCAAAATTCACAAGCAGCCCATGCTGGTTGCAGCTAGCAAGTAGCAGGCTTCTACCTGAGAGTGCAGAAGAGCCTCCGGGAGGTACTAACTCAAGAAATTATGCAAAATTCTCTTTATACAGAAGCTCCATTTCTTCACAGAAGTGTAAGTCTCCAAACTGAAGATACCGCACAGTTTAACCAAACCAGAATTCTTTATTTTGACACCTCAAGGCAGTAAAATACAAGTATACAAAAAGTATACACGAAAGTGGCAGTGATAATGCAATTTTATGCAATCCTACAGAAATCTAATCCATCGGAGTGGACAGCTTCATCAACATACGTATCTGTAAAATGTTGCACCATTTCAAAGAGGGAGCACCCAGGAAGTGTTTATACTCCAGGGAGGTACAACAACCCCTAAACCAGTATCTTAAACTTCAGAATAAGGCACCAACTGGCAAGTATGATACTTGTTCTCTTCATCACGTTGTGTGTAAGGTAAGTGCAATATGCATGTTAATGCTGCACCTTTGTCAGCTGCAGGAAACCCGGCCTTCATTTTCCCAGGCAAAAGAAAAAAAACACAGATGCCTAGTTTTCCAGCCTCCCTCTGTATCCCTTTGTGCTTCCTATTCATAATTCTATCCTGAAAAAATATTTTAAAAGCCACACTTACATAAAAAGAGTAAGCCAGGAACTCTGCCAATTTACTGCTACAAAATGGAGAAGATCAAGAGTCAAGTGAACAGACTGCAGCCCACATGTAACCCCGTACAGCAGGATTTAGGCTCTACCACAAAAAGAGAACAATGCCCATCTCCCACGTCACTTCAAATGGGAGTAACTGCAACTGGAAACAAGCAAGAGACAAGTTACAGCATGGAAAGACTATGTAAAGAATTTCCAAAAGAAGCAATGGATTATGTCACAACGTTTCTTATTGCCCAGTTGAAATGACACTTTCCAACCAGTATTAACTGAACAAACACCTTAAATGATCATGGCTGAAAAAAAAAACCAAACCCAAACTCACATAACAAGGTAATAATATGAAAGTCCTCCCTTTCATTTATAAGGGAAAAAACCTGCAGTGATAACTAATCTAAGCAATATGCTTAGATTGTAAAGAGCTGCCTTGAATATTTTTGTTAATTAAACAAAAGATCCTTTTGTACAAGGCTGTAGGGTTTCAGGGATCCAGTTATACAGTGCAATTTATAGACTCCTGAGAAGCTGGTGGGTTTAATGCTATGCCTGTTGGAACACACAGGCACTATGGCAAACAAATTCCTCAAAAGTAATATTCCATGCAGTTCACTCGTGGGACTCAGGGGAGCTAATCTAGAACTTCTAGATTCAAAACTATTTCTGGGACAGTTTATGAGGGCTTATTTATCTGTATAAAAATCCTGTATCCTATTTTATTGATAACCTTGGATGTCTCTAAACAACTTGGCTACTGAAGGAATGTGGAAAAATAGACTTTTAAGTGATCAATATGGACAGAAAAGTGTCAAGTACTGAAAACATCAACCTTCCATTTTAGAGAGGAAAAGGATTCTCCTTCACAGGGGAATCCTTTTCTAACATGCACAGGAGCTGACTGTCCTACATGAAGAATCAGGTAGAAAGCATTTAAAAATTTTCAAATTCAAGATAAGTAGCATTTTATGAATACTCTTCCTTTCAGAAAGGCTCAACTTTAAAAAAAAATAAAATTGTATGGATAGTCTGTTTCCTTTTTTAGATTTACTTTGCTTACAAATGCACTTATGTCTCCTTCCAAAAGATATTTCCCACTTCTTCCCTGTTCCAGTGCTGATCCTCTTTCCATCAATTTCTATATGTATGGGCTAAGTCAGGATATTAGACTTTTAAACCCTGAACTGAATCAGAATACAAAGAAAGTTGCCAGATTGTTTTAGAAAAAAGACATCAAGAATTGGTCTGGCTGGATATAAACAAGCAATTCCTCATTTGCACATCTGATGTTGCAGCCCGTAAGAATGAAAATGCAGATATCCATACTCAGAGTTCCGTTTTGGCAGTATCTCTCTTCCAACAGAGCTGGCACAATTATTTTCCTGGCAGATAGCCAGGAAACAGGTAAAGGTCCCGACAGAGAGTGCTGCAATATTCTGACATTTCCTTGCAGCGGTGAAATTCTGTGCCTGGGGCATAGCCTTCTCTTTGCTTGATATGCCTATTCACCTAGATGCAAGATTTAAAAAAAAATAAAAAATAAAATGACTGGAAGGATTAAGAAGACAGAAGTAAGGAAAATGTCATTGCTTTCTGTACTCATAGATTATTCTGTTTAACTTATCAAGTAGTACCCTATGCACTGTCTCTCTAAATTACAGAGAGAATAAAGAATTAGGATGCAGTTCCAAGTCTCTCAAGTTGCCATGGTCATACTGCTCTCCTCGCTCCCTCTTCCCTCATTTTCTTAGTTTTTACCTTGTGTGAGTTCAAGTGCCTGTGCAACTACAGAATCATAGAATGGTTAGAGGTGGAATGGATCTTAAAGATTCCAAGTTCCAACGCCCCTTGTCATGAGCAGGGACACCTCCAACTAGACCAGTTTGCTCAAAGCCCCATCCAGCCTGGCCTTGAACACTTCCAGGGATGAGGCTAGTTCAGGAAATGAATCCACCTGGGAAAAAAGCTATTTCTACAGAAGAGAAGTAATTCCTGGCAAACCAGATTAATTCTTCTCATAAATTCACCACATGACTAAACAAGCAAAGTGGAAGAGTAAAAGAAACAGCATTTTTACTTTGGTTAAACTGTTGCAGAACTGTATATAAATATCTACATACACATACATACATACCTTTATCAATGATCTGGATGAGGGGATTGAGTGCACCACCAGTAAACTTGCAGATGACACCCAGATAGGTGGGAGCGTTGACCTTCCTGAAGGTAGGAAGGCTCTACAGAGGGATCTGGACAGGCTGGATTGATGGGTTGAAGCCAGTGGTATGAGGTTCAACAAGGCCAAGTGCCAGGTCCTGCGCTTGGGTCACAACAACCCCATGCAGCCTTCCAGGCTTGGGGAAGAGTGGCTGGAAAGCTGCCCGGCAGAAAAAGACCTGGGGGTGCTGGCTGACAGCTGGCAGAATGTGAGCCAGAAGTATGCCCAGGTGAACAAGGCAGCTAATAGCACACTGGCTTGTATTAGAAATCATGTGGCCAGCAGGACTAGGTAAGTGATTGTCCCCCTGTACTCAACACTGGTGAGGCCTCACCTTGTGTACTGTGTTCAGTTTTGGGTCCCTTACCAGAAAAAAGAGGTACTGAGGTACTGGTGTGTGCTCAGAGAAGAGCAACAAAGCTGGTGAGGGGTCTGCAGGGTAAGTCTTATAAGGAGGCTGCTGAGGAAACAAGGGTTGTTCAGCCTGAAGAAATGAAGGCTGAAGGAAGACCTTATCACTCTCTACAAGTACCTGAAAGGAGGTTGTAGAGGAAGGCATTGGTTTCTTTTCCCAAGTAAAAAGTGGTAGGGCAAGAGGAAACAGCCTCAAATTGTGCCAGGGGAGCTTTAGATTAGGTATCAGGAAAATTTTTTACATTGAAAGGGTTATCAATCATTGGAACAGGGTGCCCAGAGAAATAGTAGAGTCCTCATCCCTGGAGGTATTTAAAGTGCTTAGTGACATGTTTTGGTGATTGGTTTTGTCAGCGCTAGGTTGATGGTTGGACTTGACGATCTGAAAGGTCCCTTCCAACCTAGACAATTCTATGATTCTCTTAAATATATATATTTAAATGGGAAGTCAATTTTGCTACAAAGAAGGCAAGAACAATTGCTTTAATAGTAGATTAACACTAGCAGTCCAAAGTTCTGAAAGAATCTTCAGAAACCAAGTAAGTGATGGAGAGGAAAAAGCAGCTCACCTTCACCAACATGTCAGCCACGTGAGTGTCTCGGGCACCCTCTGCAAAGACAGAGGTGAGAGCCTCAATATACCAGGATCCACGTTTGGTGTTTCGCATGGCTGCAGTGCCTGAGAAGAAAGCAAGCACGATGACATTCCTGGGAACGCAGGCTCATAAAACCTCCTCATGCCCTAATAATTAGGGCTTCTTCCCAGTACCTTTCAGACAAGCATATCCACAGATCATATCAGAGCATGTAGGCAGACGCAGCTTGAGATTTTCTTCCTTGTTTGCATCACTTTCCTCACAGCCTGGGGAATCTGACCATTCTTTTCCATCTCTTTGATCCACTCCCCGGTCTGTCTCATCTGGGGGGAGGAGGGGGAGGGTCAAAATAAACAAGGAGGGGGAGGGGCAGAAAAGGAAAC